>PVKU01011878.1:0-39523 GCA_004027475.1 Anoura caudifer
GAGAGCAGGTCGGCCAGCATGCGCGGGATGATGGTGAAGGTGTAGAGTATCTCGGAGACAGAGAGGGCGCACAGGAAGAGGTACATGGGTGTGTGGAGGTTGCGCTCACCCCAGATGGTGGTCATGATGAGCAGGTTCCCCAGCAGTGTGAACAGGTACATCAGCAGGAACAGCAGGAAGAACATCAGCTGAAGGTGGGGGAAGGTGGAGAAGCCGACAAGGATGAATTCGGACACTGCTGAGAGGTTGGTTCTCGGCATGGAGGCCCTGCCTGGGTGGAGATGTGACAGGGAGAGGTCAACAGTGATGGAGAAGGTCATCATCTTCCACCTGGACCAGTCAAGGGTCCTTCTCCTAATAAATGACAGCTAACATTGATAGAGCTCTTACTCCATGTCCCCTATGACTTAATCCTCTCCTCAACCTAGTAAGGAAGGTGCTATTTTCATCACTGTCATTTTGAGTATCTTGAGCATACTCATTGAGAATATTGGGGTGCAGAGAGTCTAATTAATTTGTTCAAGGTGAAGCTGTTAAAATGGCAGAGCCAAGACTTGCACCCATGGCTGACTTTCTCTAGGTTTTCTCCTAAAATGAAAATGCTCCTTCAGCCCTAGGTGTGGCTCAGTGATTGAGTGCTGGCCTGAGAACCAAAGGGTTACTGGTTCAACTCCCAGTCAGGGCACATGCCTGGGTTATAGGCCAGGTCTCCAGTAGGGGAGATCCTGGAGAAGCAATGACACATTGATGTTTCTCTCCCTCTCTTTCTCCCTCCCTTTCTCTAAAAATAAGTAAGTAAAATCTTAGAAAAAAAAGAAAAGAAAATCCTTCTTCAGAGCAAGCTGCTCTATCCTTCTCCTCTTCCCATAGCTTCAGATGCCAAGAGATGTCCCTACCGCATGTCTACAACTTGGACTGGTGTGCATCTCTAACTGAATGTGAATCAATCATATTCTTCCTCTGGAGTTATCTATGCCAACAATCAGAGGCAGGAGACTGTGTGGAATTAATGTTCTGGATCTCTCCAGCTCCCATGAAGCAGGTGAGCGCACTCTGAGGCAATGCAACATAGCCACAAGGCAAAAGGACAGGGGAGTCAGCCAAGGTGAGTTAGAATCCCAGCTTTGCCTATTGGATAAACTTGAGAGTGTTTCTTCACCTCTCTGTACCTCCATCTCCCTTACCTACCTTAGATGGCCGTTGTTAGAAATAAATGAGCTATTCTTGGAATGTGACCTGGCACACAGTAGGAGCTACCCATGATAATTAAATCAGTACTCTAAGTGAGCAAAAGTACATGGTCTGTGCTCACTAAATAACATCAATTTAATGAGATCAATGTTTCTTTATGAATAACTTATTTTTTAATTATCTTATTTTATTAGGCAATGTAAAGTTTAAAAAGCAGCAAACCACTAATCTCCTTTCTGTCTCTATGGATTTGCCTGTTCCAGACATTTCACATAAATGAGATATTATGCTATGTGCCCTTTTGTGTCAGGCTCCTTTCACTTGGCGTGTTTTTCAGTTTCATCTGTGAGGTATCGTGTGTCGGTGCTTCATTTTCTTTCATGGTCAAACAGCATTCCATTGTGTGGATGGACCGCATTCTGTTTATCTCTTCATCAGCTGAGAGAATTTGGGTTGTTTCCACTTTTTCACTATTGTGAATAATGTTTCCATGAACATTCATGTGGCAGTTTAAAGTACATCAGTGGTTGCCAAGCACTGGGCGAGTGGAAGAATGGGGAGCAACTGATAATGGATATGGGGTTTCCTTTGGCGGTGATAAGAAAGTTCTGGATCCAGACACAGGTGGTGGTTGCACAATGTCATGAATATTTAACGTCACTGAATTATACTATAAAATGGCTGAAATGGTCAATTTTATGTTACATGTATTTCACAATTTTAAAATCAGGATAAAACTAGTAAATACCCTCATAAATGGGCTGAGGCCCTTGATCAAGCCCTGACAGGGTGATGATGAGACAGGAAGGAGGGACCAGGGACTCTCGCGACTGCAGCCTGCGTTCCCCAAACATCGCTGGTTTCCTGAATTTCTTGACTTTCCTCTCCTGGAATCACTTGCATCTTTTCTCTACTTCTGGGCAAGCACCTGCCTGTACGTCTCCAGGACGGTGGCCCCAACAGCCCCACTCAGTCCTGTGACTCTGAAATCTTACAGGGCTGAGTCAAAGTCAGTGACTTGGAAACAAGAACCTACAAGAAGAGGCTGAATGGGCCCAGGCTGGTGTAGCTCTATGGATTGAGCACAGGCCTGCGAACCAAAGAAGTGGCTGAATAAGTGGGACCAGGGCCGTTGGGTTGTGCACACAATTCTCCATGCCTTCCAATGTCTAGTGCAAGGTTTCTCAGCTGGGGAACTTATGATACTTGGGGCCAGATCATTCTTTATTATGGGGAGCCATCCCGTGCACTGTAAGCTATTTAGCAGCATCCCTGACTTCTACCAACTAGATGCCAGTAGTCCTTCCTCAGTCATGATAACAAAACATGTCTCTAGACACTGCCAATGTCCCCATGGAGGGCAAAGTCTCGCAAGCTGACTGGAGATCTAACAGTGCAGTTACAATTCTTCGGCACTCTCCCTCTGCCCAGAGCCCAGTTTCTTCCCTTCTCTACCTGCAAGTTCCTGTTTATTTTGAATATTCATTTACTTGTCACCTCCTCTGTGCAGCCCTCCTGGACATTCTCTTCACAAAGCAGATTTAGCCCCTCACTCCTGGGTGCTTCCAAAACAACAACCCCTGAGTGAGTTTAAAAATCCTTGTTTCATAAACAATAAAAATGAAAAAAGGCTGGCAAAAATCTATACAACAGATGTAATAACAGTCTAATTCCATTAAATATAAATGGTTCCCGAAAAATCCTTGCTCCTAACTTTGTCGTAACCCTCATTGTAATGAATCCTGTTTGAGATACATCTGTCTCTGGCACTGGATTTGGGGTTCTTGATGAGAGTAGTTACCTGTTATTGGATGTGCCTTATTATAACCGCAGAACCAGCTCAGACTGGTCTTATCCTGTTTCTTACAAAACCCACAACCAAAATTTAGGAGCAACACTTGTGAACTCTTCCCCAATCTCCCCACAGAAACAAAGGACCAGAACACGCACGACCTGACCACCCTTTCAGAACTGAAGGATCTGAAGATGCTGCCATCCAGGAAGATCTGGTGCTGAAATTCCGTGAACCTTGCCCCAAACTGGATCAGGGAGACGGATTTGAGTGTTGCCTCCTGTCTCCTTGCCAGCCAAACTCGCAAAGTGAAAGCTCTTTCTTTTCTCAAAGGCCAGTGCTGTAGTGTTGGCTTCTATGTGTGTCAGGCTGCAAGCCCTTGCTTGGTAACACTGTGGTCCAAGCACTGTGCTCATGCATTTCTTAGTTGTTTATTGTTTATTGAATGTCTATTGAAACATTGTGAAGCACATGCTATTATCCCCGTTTTACAGGTGGGGCGGCTGAAGTCCCCAGAAGACACATCACTTGTGCAGGGACCATGGCTCCAGATCTGAACCTGTGTGTATCGACCCAAAGCCTGTCCTTTCCTAACCTCTGTTGTACTCACCACTTACTGGTGGCAGTTAACGTCAGAGGCCATTTCCAGGACTGGAGAGGTGTTGGCTTCACCATGCCGTTCCACTCACATACTTCCTCCTCATCAACTAAGATTGCAAAAACCCATAGCCATTAAGGAAGAAAGGGCAGAGACTGAGAAGACAAGAGCTTGCCGTGGCCTGGGGAGGTGGCCCAGGGCTGCATGTGCCGCCCTATGAAATAATGGGGATGCCGAGTGTAGCTAAGAGGGCTGCTTGTTCATTCTGGAAAAGGCAAAACTATGCAGTCAGTGAAAACATCCGTAGTTACCAGGGCTCAGGGGGAGAGAAGAAGGGATGAATGGGTGGGACTCAGGATTTTTTAAGGAGACGAAACTACTCTGTATGATACTACAGTGGTGGGTACATTGTGCATTTGTCAAAATTCATAGAGGGTACAGCACCAAGAGTGAACCCAAATGTGAACTGTGAGCTTTAGTTACTAATAATGTGTCCATATAGGCTCAGCCATGGTTGCACAGCACCCCAGTAATGCAGGATGTTCGTAACAGGGAACTGTGCAGGGAGAGGGGTGGTGCACAGGAGCGCTCTGCTACCGGCTCAACTTTCTGTAAACCTAAAGCTGCTCTAGAATGTAAAGTCTATTCACTTTTAAGTTAAAAAAAAAAAAAAAGCCATAGAACCATGATGGGTGTGGGTCCAGGACATTGGAGAGGACCGCTGAAAGCCTCCCGGCATTGATCCATCAGAGCACTTAGTGGGTTTCTCTATCTGCAAATTGAGCGGAGTGAGAGGGTGCACATTCATGGGCCAGCCCTGCCCATGTATACCCCTAGGCCAGTGTGTCCCAACTTCAGCATTAGGGACACTTGGGGGCTGGATCATTATTTATGGTGGGGGCTCTCCTATACATTCTGGGGTGTTGAACAGCATCCCTGGCACCCATGGATGCCAGTAGCATCTCTCAGTTGTGGTCATCAAAAGTACCCTCACGCATTGCCAAACAAGAAACATGGGCTGGCTAGGTCTGTCTTGTCTCTCAGATGCCATCTTGCCTTACCTGTCTGCCCCATCCTGGCTGTCTCTTCTTAATGGGCTGTTTAGTTTCCCTCCACATTCTCCTTCGCATATCAGCCACCTCCTCCCTCCATCTTCTCTCCCTCCTTTCATCCTCAAATCCTTTCCATTATCCCACCTAATCCACGCCCCCCCCCGCTGCCGTGCTGCACACCCCTGGGAGGTGGCTGAAGCCTTCAGTCCTGAACCCTCTTGTCTCTCTCTTTGCTCTGCCTGCCTCCAATTCTTTTACCACTGGTTTCTGGACAGGACAGAGGGGAGAGGTGAAAAGTCAGACAGGTGGTGCTGGTTAACTTTGAGTGGCGGCGATTCTCTGCACCTGAGCTTTCTCACCTGCCCACTGAAACTTCCATGTAAGATAATAATCATCACATGACCTTGAACCTAGGAAGTGGGGCCCTGCCTGCTTCCCCCACCCCACAGACTCAAATTGAACCAGGGGTTGTATAAACAGGGGGCTTCCCTGAGTCCAGGGTAGATGCTGGTTTTCCAGGTGTTTCATGGTCAGGTGAAAGGCAGGGAAGGTGACTTACCTGGGGCCCTGCACCTGCTTCTGCCTCACCACAGTGGAAGGCCTAGCTTGGCATTTCCCTGTGTAGGTGAGGGTTAGGCTGCAAGGTAAGGAGCCTGCTGCCCTGAGCATGCCAGCCAGGCAGGGGGTTTGTTTGAGCCTTGCCTTCATTATTTATGTCACCTCTGCTCCCTGCCCTCTGCCTTCTGTCACTGTGGTCCTATTGCCTCTGCCTCTGCTACTGGGATGCTGGGACTCCCGAGGATCCCGCCAGGGAGAGGACAACCTCGGGGACACTGTGTCCTCCCTCCCTGCCCTCTCTGCCTGCCAGGGGTGAGTCAATTAACTGAGCTTCTCAGGGGCTCTCAGAGCCTAACGCTCTGCAAATCTGGGGTCTGGGGCCTTGGCTGCTGACTTTGGCAGGAGAGCAGCCCCGCCGTTGCCCACCGTGGCCGAGGAGGCTGCCTGATGTGGCCCTCTACCTTCATCCTTCCTGATCCATGTCTTTTGCCTAATTAAATGTCTTTTTAAAGCTTTAAAAAATCAAATGACACAAATCAAATCAAATATGTGTTTCTTCTTAAATAATCGAAATGTCACAAATAAGGCTGAAAGTTATGCAATGGTCAGCCATACGATCACGACAATAAATTTGATGGGTATCTTTGCAAACTTGTCTGCATGTGGAGTATGAATAAACACAAACCATAAAATAAGAGTACAATGGTGGGGTTTTACTGTACTTTTTTTGTTTTATTTTTGAGGTAAATTTCATATAACGTAAAATTACCGACTTTAAAGTGAACAATTCAGTGGCATTTAGCACGTTCATGGCATTGTGCAACATCACCTCTATCCCATCCAGGACATTCTCATTCCCCAAAAAGAGACTCTGCCCTCATTGGCAGCCACTTCCCATTCTCGACCCCAGCCCCTGGCAACCACTGATCTGCTTTTTATCCCTATGGTTCTGGAGATTTCGTATGAACAGAATCATGCATGTGGCCAATGGGGTCAGGCTTCTCTCACACTGTACCATGTTTTTGAGGTTCATCTCATCATAGCCTGTGTCAGAGCTTCACTCCTCTCTGTGGCTGAGCGAGAGTCCCCAGTGCGGACGGACCACAGTGTGTGCGTCCATTCACTGCGGGCTCTCCTGCCTTTTGGTTATTGTAAATCGTGCTGCTGTGAATATTTGTGTGCAAGGATTTGTTTGAATTCTTTTCAGTTCTTTGGAGTACATACCTGGGAGTGAAATTGCTGGGTCATATGGTAATGCGATGTTTAATTTTTTTTGTTCATCAGAGCTTTTTAAAATTATTTTATTTTGTATTTCTTATTGTTTATTCTATTACAATTATCCCAATTTTTCTCCTTGGCCCCCCTCCACCCAGCCCACCCCTCTAGCTCACAGTCCCTCCCCTCCTCATTGCCCTTGTCCACGGGTCATCCTATATGTTCTTGGACTAGTCCCACCCCCTTCCTTCCACCATTTCCCCCTCTCCTCCCTCCTACAGCTGTCAGTCTGTTCCATGTTTCCATGTCTCTGGTTCTATTTTTCTCATTAGTTTATTTTGTTCATTAGATTCCAGCAATAAGCGAGGTCCTATGGTATTTATTTTTTGCCAACTGGCTTATTTCACTGAGCATAATAACCTCCGGGTCTATCCATGCTGTCGCAAAAGGTAGAACTTCTTTCCTTCTGCTGTGCATAATTCCATGGTGTAAACGTACCAGTTCTTAATCCACTCATCTACTGATGGGCACTTGCACTTGGGCTGTTTCCAACCTAGCTATTGTAATCTCACCCTAATTTTTTGATGAATTTAACCTAACCGTTTCCCATACTGTGTGTTTTAACACAAACATGGTTGTCTCTATAACTTGGCTTTTTCACTCAACATCTTGGAATGATATCCATATTGGTTTGCATAAACCACGCTTTCTCAGCCTGGGCACTATCGACCTTTGGACTGGATCATCCTGTGTTGCGTGTCATTCTGTGCACTGCAGGGCATTTAACAGCATCCTTGGTCTCCACCCACTAGATGACAGTAGCCTCCCCACCCCAACCATGACAAAAATGTCTCCATGTCACCATAGACAGTCAAAGTACAGTGGGGGGGGGGTGTTCTTACACTGAGTGGCACTAACAGCTAGAAAGATGAATGGCTCTGGACCTGAATGCACCAAAAGCTAGCACAATAATTGAATAGAAAAAAGCCCTCCCCTCCCTAGCCCTGTAAGAACTGCAGGCTTGAGCAAGAAGATGAGATGGTCTTTGAGATGGAAGTCCACCTCTCTCCCAGGCTGTGTGGCACCTGGATAACGCCTCTTTCATTCTGCACCAGCCTCACGAGTTTGGCTTTTGTTGTGGCAGGCAGCTGGACCTCTGTTTTGTTAGGTTTCGCCTAGACATTGCCAAATGTCCCCTCGGGGGGGCAAAATAACCCCTAGGGGAGAACCACTGCTACAGAACCACCTCACTTTTATAGAGTTGGTTTAATATTCAGTTTCATGAATATATGCAGTGTATATTTAACTGATAGACACCTTGGTTGCTTCCAATTTTTCACCATTATTAGGTATAATACAATAACTATCCTTGTATGCCCTTCTATTATATAAGACACTATCAGATTCAAATAAATATTGAGTAATGAGATGATCAGGTCATAGAAAATGTGATTCTTAAATTTAAGAAGCATTGCCAAAACAAGCTCCTAAGTGGCTGTGCTGATTCACACTCCCAGCACCTGTTGTCAGAGGCTATATTTCCCACACCCTCACTAATGCTTAATAGTGCAAAACTTAATTTTTTTTTGGCAGAGCCAGCTGAGACTTTATTTTTGGAAAAAATATTTTATTTGGCTTTTAGTTGGGGTCCTGGGTAAGAGGCCATCCCCCAGGCAGTAAGCTCCCCCACCCCAGGTGAGCCGAGGGCTGGGTCTGAGCCTTAGGCAGGTCTCCGGTGCCCACTGCTTCCCTGCACACCTCCTTTCCTGCCAGCTCAGAGGACAGGAGGAACTACAGGGGTCCCTCACTTGGGCAGGACATCAATGACTCAGACATCAGCTTCCCATTGTGGGTCTCAATCTTCTTAACAACCACTGTCTTGGAGGAGCTGGTGCTGCTGCAGCTGAAGGAGCCAGGGCCCCCACCAGAGCCGGAGCTGGCCTGGAAGTCCAGGCCATATTTGAGATTCTCATAAGCCTGGCTTAGCCCACCTGGGTAACCACTGGTGGTCTCAGTGTGGGTACTTATGTTCTGCACCCCAGACTCCAGGCGATTCTCCTTGCCCTCCAGCAGCTTGTGGTAGGTGGTGATCCAGGCCAGCTTGGCATTCATGAGCAGCTGCCGGGCTGTGTCCTGCTTGGCGGTCCTCAGAGTAGCTTCCAGCTCAGCCACCTTGGCCTGAGCATCTTGGACAGCCAGCTCACCATGCTGCTCAACATCAGCGATGGCAGCCTTCAGGGAAGCCCTCTGGCCTTTGAGGCCCTCAACCCCAGCCTGGATTTGGCTCATGTTCCCGTTCATCCACCTCCACCTTTGTGCGATGCAGGTCACTGCTATGCTTCCCAGCCAACATCTGCAGCTCTTCATACTTGATCTGGTGCCTCGTTTCAGCCTCAGCTGGCTGCAGTTGGCGATCTCCTCGTACTGGGCCTTGACCTCGGCGACAATGCTGTCCAGGCCCAGGGAGAAGCTGCTGTCCATGAACAGCATCCTGGCCATTCAGAGATCTGGTCCTGCAGTTCACGAATCTTCTTGTCACTCAGCTGCCTGTAGAAGTTGATCTTGTTGGTCAGCCCTTCCAGGCAGGACTCCAGCTCTATCTTGTTCATGCAAACTTCATCCACATCCTTCTTATGAGGACAACTTCATTCTCCATTTCTGTGCACTTGTTGATCTCATCCTCACACTGATTCTTCAAATCCTCCGCCAGCCCCTGCATGTGGCCAAACTCTGCCACCAGTCTCAGTTTCTCCTGGGCCACTGTTTCCAGCTGCCACCGAAGGCTGTTGATGTAGCTCTCGAACGTATTGTCTGTGTTACTGTGAGTTGTCTTCTGCTGCTGCAGGGGAGTCTACTTGGTCTTTAGAATTTTATTCTGCTGCTCCAGGCTCTGCAGGTGATTTACTTAATCACCTTACATCTTAATGTAATTATGTTACATTACATCTTAATGTAATTATGTATTAATGTAAGATGTAATTACTTATATCTTAATGATTTACTTCCTTAGATGAAGGAAGTAAGGTTGTTGTTGAGGCTGTTGATTGGCTCCTTCTCCTGGTTGTGCATAGCCTGAATGTTGGGGTCCACCTCCAGCTTCAGGAGGCTCAGCAAACTCTGGTTTACTTGGATGGCTTTGAGGGTCCCCATATTGCCAGCTCTGCCAGAATTCGCAGCCAGATCATGTTGGCGCCAGTCCAATCCAGTAGCCATTGCCCACCTGGGAGAAGGCTGAGGAGCTGATGCTGGGCCCACTTGAGTACAAGCAGCTGCTGAAGGCCTGGGGGCCAGAGGTGGACACCCTATAAGTCTTCTGGGCCACCCTTGTGGACACGGTGGAGGCTGGAGTAGAGGTGAGGAGGCAAACCAGACAGAGATTCAAGGAGCCAGAAAGGTGCCTCTGAAACGTAATTTTGCGAATAAGGCTGTCAAGTGGGCTCCCATTGTAACTTTAATTTGTGTTTCCCTAATTAATAGTGGGATTTTAAATCTCCATTGTTTGTAAGTCACATGCGTTTTTCCTATTTGATATGTCTATTCAAAGCCTTTCCTCATTTTTCCATTAGATTGTCTTGTTCTTAATGATTTGAAGGCATTTTTTAAAAAGAGTTTAAAATAAAAAAAATAAGATTTTAAAAGAGATTCTAGCCCTGGCCATGTGGCTCAGTTGGGTGGAGCATTGTCCCACAGGCCAAAAGGTTACAAGTTCAATCCCCAGTAGAGGCATATGTGGGAGGCAAGTGATTCTCTCTCACATCAGTGTTTCTCTCTCTCTCTCTCTCAAATCAATACACATATCCTTGGGTGAGAATTTTTTTTTAAAGGGGGAGACAATCTCAAACACTAGTGGTGTTTTTTTCAAAGATTTTATTTATTTATTTTTAGAGAGGGGAAAGGAAAGAGAGAGAGAGACCTATCAATGTGTGGTTGCCTCTCGCACGCCACTGACTAGGGACCTGGCCCGAAACCCAGGCATGTGCCCTGACTTGGAATTGAACCAGTGATGCTTTGGTTTGCAGGCCAGAGTTCAATCCATTCAGCCACACCAGCCAGAACAGGAAACCTCATTTTAAAATGGAGTTGAGGGTACTTCTGGCTTCCTTGAGTGTGAATTTAAAAAGAGAGGTTCTAAATATAAATTTTGTCTATCTTTTTCTTTTGCCTTCTGTTTCGTGTGCCTTAATACGGTTCCTGTCAGAAACATTCTCCTTGGTTTCTTGTAATATTTTTTACAGTATAGGTTGAGGGGTGAAAAAGTACAGCATGTGGGTCTGCTGCCTGTTTTTATAAAGTTTTATTGGAACACAGCCATACCCATCCATCCGCATCATGGTGGCTTTTGTGCTCTAATGGCAGAGTTGAGTAGTTGTGACAGAGACATGTGGCCTACAACGTTGAAAATGTTTACCATCTGGCCATTTATTTTTTAAAAAGTTTACCAAGCTCTTAAACTTTCGCCTACCAAAAAATATTGTGCAAACATTTCAGTTTGGGTTTTAACTTTTTTTTAAGACTATCTTTTTAGAGAAGTTTTAGATTCACAGCAAAATTGAGCTAAAAGCACAGAGATTTCCTATATACTTGACCATGTACACAGCCTCTCCCATCACCAACATCTCCCCCCACCCCCAAGGGGTACATTTGTTACCACTGATGAACCTGCACTGACACATCATCATCATCCAGAGTCCACAGTTCACATTAGGGTTTGCTTTTGGTGCTGTGCATTCTAAGGGTTTTAACAAATATATAATGAAATGGGTCCATCATTACAGTTTCACTCAGAGTATTTTCACTGCCCTAAAAATCCCCCGTGCTCCACCCTTTCATCCCTCCCTCTCCTCTAACCCCTGGAAACCACTGATCTTTTTATTGTCTCCATCGTTGCCTTTTCTAGAATGCCATATAGTTGAAATCATACAGTAGACAGACTTTTCAGATGGGCTTCTGTCTCTTAGTGATATGCATTTAAATTTCCTCCATGTCTTTTTATGGCTTGACAGCTCATTTCTTTTTAGCGCTGAATAATATTCCACTGTGTAGATGTATTACACTTCATTTACCCATTCATCTATTGAAGGACATCCAGTTTACTCTAAGTTTTGGTGGTTATGAATAAAGCTGCTATAAATATCCATACGCAGGTTTTTGTGTGGACTTAAGATTTTAACTAGTTTGGGTAAATACTAAGGAGCATGATCGCTGGGTTGTATGGAGACAGTATATTTAGTTTTGTCAGATACCACCAAACTATCTTCCAAGGTGGCTGTACCATTTTGCATTCCCACCAACAATGAATCAAAGTTTCTTTTGCTCCACATCCTCATCAGCATTTGGTGTTGTCGGTGTTCTGGCTTGTAGCCATTCTAATAGATGTGTAGTGATAAAACTTATTTTTCACTGTCTAATTAATTGTTCCAACATGATTTAGTAAATAGGCCACTGATTGAAATGTCACCCTTTATATAATTTATTTATTTATACATGGATGTGAGAGAGACTTGGGAACAGAGAGAAGGAAAATCATTATCCTGGAAAGATCTAGAAGGTAAGTGGGACAGAATTTCATCACCAAAGTTCACCTCTGGCAAACTGTTTTCCAAAGTCCAGTAAGAACATAAAAACAACACACCAACAGATGAAGCTGAATGTGTTGAAAGGATTACCTCAAAAATAAAAACAGATAGTTTCCTGTAACAATAATTACATTCAGTGATTTGGGGCTTTCTTTATTATTTTTTCTCTAATCCCTCTCTTTAAAAATAAACATTATATATCAGCTTGGCACAAAGGTGGGCATTCATTCTCAGAAGCACCATAAGACTTTGTTTTTTTCAATACTGATGTTTTCTTCTGCCCCACATCCTGCTGCTTCTCATGAATTGACAAAACCTCAAATTCTGGGGGCTTTTCTCAGTGCTTGTGGCTTAATTTTTTAAAACAGAGTTTAAAACATTTTCCCTTTATTTTTATTGTTGACGCTAATACAAATATCCCCACTTTCCTCCTCTTTGCCCACCTCCACCCATCCTCCACCTCCACTTTCCTCTGGCCATCACCACACTGTTGTCTGTGTCTATGAGTTATGCATATATGTGTTCTTTGGCTAATCCTTTCACATTATTTCATCCAGTGCCCCTCCCTCGCACCCTTCTGATAGCTGTCAGTCTGTACCATGTGTCCATCCCTCTGTTTCTACTTAGTTCATCATTTTGTTTTGTTCATTAGATTCCACAGATAAGTGAGATCATATGGTATTTGTCTTTCTATGACTGGCTTATTTCTCTTAGCATAATATTCTCGAAGTCCACCCATGCTGTCTCAAAAGTTATTATCCTTTTTTATGACAGCATAGTATTCCACTGTGTAAATGTGCCACAGCTTTTTTATCCAAGAGTTGAAAATACTTAAAAATAAGTCCAACAAATAACTTTACAATTCTTGTTTGAAAATAAAACACTGTTAAGGACAATCAAGCATATTTCATTTAAAATAGATTTGTAGTTTCTTGAACTTGTGGTGTCTATATTTTTCAAGCCACAAAAGTCTGACTTATCCAGTGCTTCCTGTGCACTGAGCTTCCTACATATGTATGATAATTAATTTACATTGTATTTGATGTAATTCCCATAATCCCCCAGGGAGACTGGTACCATTACTAACTCCACTTACCAACTGAGAAAACAGTATCACTGAGATATGAGCTTAGCTGATGAAACAAAAGGAGAGAAGAAAAGGTTAAATAGCCCCACTTTGTGAAGAATTCCCAGTCAAAGAGAAAGTGAGAATAGGTAAGAGATAGCCTATCCACAGGCAAAAGGAAAATTTGAACCCAAGTCTGTCAGAATTAAAAGCCAGTGCCCCAAAAGCATCCTGAAATTCCAGTCTTTTTGCTGTTGACTCAGCATGGACAATCTCTTTAATCCAGTATCCCCATTCCTCAGGCTACGTCTGAGTACCACAATGCCAGCATTTGCTCAGTAGCTTTCTTTTAACTGAAGTCTTTAAACCTATAAAGTTCTTCATTATAAATGAATAGGTCACTGATGTACATAGAAAACCAACACTGCTTGGTAGGTATGCCAGCCAGAGCATGTTTTCCATTTTCTCACCTGAATCCCAACTGTTACAGAAGAGTAAAAAGAGAACAGCAAGAAAATGAGAGAAAGTTGTTTAAATTCTCGCCTGCTGAAACCTGTGAGCCCAAGACCGTCCTCATTTTCTAAAGGGATGCTATGTGAAAAGTGTTAAAGTAATAGTAGCACTAAACCAAAATGTTCTCAGGGTGTGATCAGAAGGACAGAAAGGACTAAAAAGGGAATACCTTTTGTGAGCTATTTAATGTGTCTATGGGCCAAGCAAAGCCACCCTGAAAAGCTTTGCATTTCAACTAATATTCAACAAGGGATCCAAAAACACCCGTTGGGAAAAGGACAGTCTCTTCAACAAATGGTGTTGGAAATACTGGATAAACACACGCAGAACAATGAAACTGGACCCCTATCTCACACCACTCACCAAAATTAACTCAAAATGGATCAAAGACTTATATATAAAACCAGCTACCATAAAACTCCTAGAAGAAAACGAAGGGAAGAGGCCTCTTGATATTGGCCCAGGCAATAACTTTTTGGATATGACACCAAAGCCACAAACAACAAAACCCAAAATCAACAAATAGAACTATATCAAATTCAAAGCCTTCTGCACAGCCAAAGAAACAACAAAATGAAAAGACAACCTACAGAATGGGAGAAAATTTTTGCAAACCATATATTGGATCAGGGGTTACTATCCAAAATATATGAAGAACTTATACAACTTAATAATAAAAAACCTAAAGAATTTGATTAAAAATCAGCAAAGTTAGATAGAAAATTTTCCAAAAAAAGACATCAAAATGGTCAACAGACGCATGAAACAATGCTCAACATCCCTGATCATCAGGGAAATGCAAATTTCAAAATTTGACATTTCAGGGAAATGTCAAAACCACAGTGAAATATCACCTCACACCTTTAGAATTACCATCCTCAAGAAGATAAAAGAAAGCAGGTATTGCCCAGGATGTGGTAAAAGGAGAATCCTTATGTACTGTTGATGGAAATGTAAATCAGTGTAACAGCTATGGAAACAATATGGAACTTCCTCACACAACCCAGAAATTTCACTTCTGAATACACACCCAAAGGAAATGAAAACAGGATTTTGAAGAGCTATATATACTCCTATGTTTATTGTAACATTACTCACAATAGCCAAGATGTGGAAACAACCTAAATGCCCAACAATGAACTAATGGATAAAAAAGGAAGTGGTATATACTTGTATATTTAAATGGAATATTATCTAGCCATGAGAAAGGAGGATATCCTGACATTTGCAATAACATGGATGGACCTTGAGCACATTATGCTAAGTGAGATAAGTCAAAGAAAGACAAGTAGTGTATGATATCACTTACATGTGTAATCTAAAAAAATCAAACTCATGGAAAGACAGAGAATGGTGGTTACCAGGGGAAGAGGGTTGGGGGGGCAGGACTGATGTTGTTTAAGGATACAGACTTGTAGTGAGTAGTAAGTAAGCTGTAGAATCGAATGCACAGTTAATGAACATAGACAACAATACTGTACTACAACCATCAAACTTACTAAGAGGGTAAAACTTCATTATTTCAACCACTAAAGAGAAAAGAGAATTATATAATGTGACAAGTACTAAATCACTACAACAGCAATCATCTTACAATATATATGTGTATCAAATTAACATGTTGTATACCTTAAATTCACACAATGTTGTATGTCAAATGTATTCAAAATATATTAAAAATACTTACATGAATAATAATTTTGGTTCTACCTTTAAAAAAAAATAAGACAGAAAAGCCACCGTGAGCTCTAACATTGGGAAGCATTAGTTTATTTCAAAAGCAATTGGGTGTAAGAAGAGTCTTCAAGCAGACTTAGCAAAGTGGTTCTTGCTGAGCAGTTTCCTGAGGGCCCTCTTCAGCTCTCGGCTTCGCAGGCTGTAGATGAAGGGGTTCAGCATGGGGGTCACCATGGTGTATATTATGGTGGCTGCCATGTCTGTCTGGGTGGTGTGTGTGGATGTGGGGTTGAAGTAGACCCCAATGACAGTCCCATAGAAGAGAAAGACAACACAAAGGTGAGAGCCACAGGTAGAGAATGCTTTCCACTTCCCCCGGGTGGAGGGTACCTTCCACACAGCCACAGCAATAGGTGTGTAAGAGGCCACAATGCACACAAAAGGGACCAGAACCACTGAGCCCCCGAGCACCAACACCAGCATCTCATTGACTTGCGTGTCAGAGCAAGAGAGCTTGATTAAGGTGTTAAGGTCACAGAAGAAGTGTGGGATCCTATTGGTGCAAAAGGACAAGCGGGTCATCAGAATAGTGTGGACCATGGAGATGAGGTTGGCCAAGACCCAGGGTACTGCCACCAGCAAGGCACACCGAAGGACATTCATGATTGTCATGTAATGCAGCGGGCAGCAGATGGCCAGGTAGCGGTCGTAAGCCATGGCCAAGAGAAGGATGCTGTCGGCACCGCCAAAGGTGATGAAGAAATACATCTGGACCAGGCAAGCAGCAGAGGAGATGGTGGTGTTCCCACAGAGGAGGTTCAGCAGCATCTTGGGAATGGTGGTAGAGGTAAAGCAAATGTCAAGAAGAGACAAGTTGCTGAGGAAGAAGTACATGGGGCTGTGGAGGTAAGGGTCCGAGATGATGGCCAGAATGGTGAGCAGGTTACTCAGGCACCCAATCAGATACAGGCTGCAGGACAGCCCAAAGAGTGCCTGCTGCTGCAGGGGCTCCTGGGAAAGGCCGAGGAGGATGAATTCAGAGACTTGGGTCTGATTGTCCATGTCAGGGCAGTTCTAAAACCAGAAGCAAGGGCATCAACAGTGGGTGGACTCTTGGGGAGGAAACGAGTTACCTAATTGCTGTCCTTCCTGTTCCTCTTTCCAGGTTTATCTCAACTTCTCTGAGCGAGGAAAAAAGTGGGAGAAAGGGAAGAAGAAAAACATTGATTGGGTACTCTCGTACGCTCCCTGACCTGGGACCAACTCACAACCCAGGCATGGGCCCTGGCCAGGAATTGGACCAGTGGCCTTGCAGGATAGTGCTCAACCAACTGAGCCACACTGGTCAGGGCTAATCATATATAATATTAAACAGTCATTTATACCTCAATAAAGATGGGAAAAGAGAAATAAACATGTAATAAATAGCATCAAGATTTCCAAGATTTAAAAAAATAAAAATAAATAATAGTGTTACAAGGGCATCAACTACAAAGCCAGACAGCCTAGGTTTAAATCCCAGCTCTGCAATTTACTAGCTGTGTGACATTAGGCAAGTTCCTTAAGCTCTCTGTGCCTTAGTTTCCCATCTGTAAAATTAGGATAATAATAGTATCTACCCCATAGAGTTGTTGTGAAGATGTGATGGGTTAATATGTAAAATGTTGAACCTTATGTATTTTTCTGAGAGTTAAGATCTCTTAGAACAGATGGGTGATTGCCAGAGACAGGGTGTTGGGTGGGGGTGGTGGGCAAAGTAGATAAAGGGAGTCAAAAAGTACAGATCTCCACTTTAAAGTAAATAAGTCCTGGGGATGTACTGTACATCATAGCAACCATAGTTAACAATACTGTGTTGTATATTTGAAAGTTGCCAAGAGAGTACATCTTAAAAGTTTTCATCCCAAGAAAAAAACCTGTAGCTATATGTGGTGATGGACATTAACTAGACTTATTGTGGTGATCATTTTTGCAATATATGCAAATATATTATGTTGTACACCTGAAACTAATACAGTGTTGTATGTCAATCATACCTCAATTTAAAAAATCTCGTAGTGTTTGAGAGCAAAGGCTCTGGGGTCCAGATGAACCGTGTTGAATCCCATCCCTGTCACTTATTAGCCATATGAGCCAGTGACAGATAAGTCCAAGGCCTCAGTTTCCTGAGAGAATTAAGTAAAACAATGAGTGTGGAGCTCTGTAAATGATGCTTTTTTGAAGAGGCGCCACTCTGGAATGTCCCAATAATGTATCTTTCACAGTGTCTCTCTCCTCTTTCACAGTGATGTCTCTCTCCTCTTTGGGCTATGAGAGCATACAGATTCATTGTGTCCTGGGCAGGTTTTTTCCAAAGGGAGCTAATTTTGCTCATTTTGTGTTTCTTAACATCAATCTTAGAGACAGAGGATCTTAATTTGCCCACAAATTCTGGCTTCATGCACCAGGTGGACTTGCCAGACCTTGAGCCTGGCCTCCCCTGGACAGCCCATTGCCTCTGTATCAGTCAGGTTAGGCTAAATTATGTGCAGTAACATACATGCCCCAATCTCAGTGGCTGACAGCAATGAAGGCTTATTTCTCATGCAGGCTACATGTGCATCAAACAGGGCCATTGGCTGTGCCCCTCTGTGATGAATTCTCTCCAGGACTCAGGCAGGTGGACAAACCTTTGTCTGGGACACTGCTGATTATCGCAGCAGTGGGAAAAGTGAATTGTATGTTGGCTCCTAAGTGCTTCTGCCAGGACACACCCTGTTCTCACCCTCACTCACATGTCTATGGCTGAGCCTGGTGTCAAGGGGTAGAGAGGTAGAAATCTCTCCCAGGGAGCAGCAGCAAATATATGTGAAAAATAATAGACTCTCCAAAGCTTTGCAGTGACCATCCTATTCTACTGAAGGCTGAGGAGAGGAGTGCATGCATTTCCCTGTGAGACAACATGCCTGGTCTTTGTATTGCTGAAGTCCTGTGCTCAGAACCCAGGAGAGCTGTTGACCCTGCAATCCACACACTGGTTGCCACGTCAGGCTCAAGGCACACATGAGGCGTAAACATATTTATAATACAGTAGGTAGCTGACTTGATGCAAAGAACTCTGTCATCTTCCACACTTCCTTTACACGTTTCAGTCAGTGACTGAATTTCTGGTTCCAGTATCCACTTCCCTCCAAACTCTTACTTGATTATCTTGTTGTTTCCTGAGCATCACTCCTGGACATCTCCTTCCCCAGCCACTCAGTCTCACGAGGTCCAAAATGGGATCTCCCCTGCCAGAGCTGCTGAGGTGTGCACTGCACATCTGGGAGCCATGCACTGCACAATTCCACAGGGTGCACAGGCTGCACAGCCCCAGCCAGCACAACCAACTCCTCTCTTGCCTCTCACATCCCATCAACTCTTGATTTGTGGGTTTAAAACATCATCTTCAGCTCTTGGACAGAAGTAGAAAATTTATTTCCAGAGTGAGCACCCTGATCCAGGCCACCATCATCTCCCACCCAGATGACCCATTGTGGAGTAGGCTCTCCATGGCCACTCTCGCCCCTGCAGTCCTTTTGCATACTGCAGCCAAAGGGACAGTGAATTGTAGATGGCCTCTTGCCTTGCTCATCACTGTTCCTCTCACTCCCAATACCCTCAGTTTCCATCTTCCTGGTTTTGTCTCCTGCTTTGGAGCCTTGCACCTGCTGCTGCCCCTCACCTGCATTGCCTTCTCTTCTGCTTTCCTAATGCCCCTCTTTTGAGTGGATCCAAGGGGCTCTCGACCTGGACACTGCTGACATTTAGAGCCAGATCCTTTGTTTGTAGTGGGGGTGCCCTCATGTATTATTGTAGGAAGCTGGTCCTTGGCCTCAACCCACTGGATGCCAGGAGAACCCCCTCTCATTCTAGTTGCAACAAGCAAAAATATCTTGAGGCCACCTGGGAAGGGTTCAAAATCCTCCCCCACCACCTTGAGGATCACTGATCTAGGTTAAAGTCCATGAACTCTCTCCTCCTGCAGCATCTGCTCAGGCTTTGAGCAGGACCATGACATTTACTGGATGCAATCCACCTTTGAGCTAATGATCACTTGGCACACACCATTCCACTGAGCTCTCCACAACCCCAAGGGCAGCCACACTTAACCCCTGCTTGGAACTACGATCCTGTCCAGGCTCTGGTTCTGGTGTCCATTCTTTTGACAAGTTCCCAATAATGCTGCCCATGCATGAGGCTCTGTGCAGAGCATCTTGAGTCCTCATGAGTGAAACTGAGCAGAGAGCACCTCAGCCTCAGAGGAGGAGTTCCAGGGCAAGTAAGACCATTCCCTTGTACTCATTTACCTCACACACTTACTTGACCAGTGACTTCTGTGCCTCCATCAGATGCCAGGACCTCTTATCCCCCAGGTGGTGTGTTTCCAGGGGCTTGGGACTGCTGCTGCCTCAAGTTTGTCTCGTGGCTATGGAGGAGGGATCTGCTTTCTCTGGGCGCACACAGGAGAGCCACTGCATCAGGTTTATACCAGACCCTGTGGCCCCTGGGGTGTATGCCCAGAGAACCTCGTTAAAATGAATACAATGAACTCATCTTCCCTATTGGGGCCTTTGAGCCTGGCACCCTGATGGGAAAGAATTTTGTCTCAAGAGCATCTTTCTTTAAAGCTGTATCTCCTGGCTGACAGAGAATAAAATGCACCCAATTTTCCTAGGAATAAGTTTTTCTTAAGATTTTATTTATTTATTTTTTTAGAGAGAGGGGAAGGAGGGAATGAGAAAGAGAGGGAGAGAAACATCAATGTGTGGTTGCCCCTCACATGCCCCCAACCAAGGACATAACCCATAATCTAGTATGTGCCCTGACTGGGAATTGAACCAGTGACCCTTTGGTTCACAGGCCCATGCTCAATCCACTGGGCTACACAGCCAGGGCAGCTAGGAAAAAGCTTTAAAATATATTAGGATTAATAATGGTTTGGTATGTTAAGTATTTTTTATGTGGTTGGAGCTGTGGTAAGCATACAATGTCCTATAACTCTCACAAAAGCCCACTGGGGAAGGAAATGAGAATCTCACTTGCCCATCATCACACAGCTTGAAGTGGCAGATCTAGGATTTGATTTAGGCAGTCTGGCTCCAGGGCAAAACTAATGAACATAAGTGGCCCTGAGCACACACACACAAAGATTTTAATTTCCTCTGTATGGCTGAATAATATTGCATTGTGTGTATATAATCCAAAAGTTTCTAGTGTGTTCACAGAGCTGTGCAACTGCCACCATAATCAATTTTAGGATATTTTCACTAAAAAGAAGCTCTGTACATTTTAACACTCACCTCCAATTTTCCACTTCTCCTCCAGGTCCAGGCAGTCACTAATCTTCCTTATGTCTCTACAGATTTGCCCAATGTGGACATTTCATATACATGGAATTATACAGACTTTTAGTCTGGTTTCTTTCACTCACTATAATGTTTGCAGATTCATCTATGTTGTAGCATGTATCAACAATTGGGTATATGAGGTTTGTCTAGTAGGTATCCAGCCATGTAATATGAAAAAATAGAGACATTTATTAAAGAAGATACAAGCAAGATACAAGAAATATTGTACTAGGACAGTGATGCCTCAGTCCCCTTCAAAGTAGGCACCTTGGGACCTCAAACAGTTCTCCCAAGTGCCATCATTTATATTTTTCTGGGAATATATTTTGCCTAAGTTATTAAATGTATTGGTGTAAAGCTGAGTTCTTGCATTATCTTTTTATTGAGATATATTATACATATACTAGAGTGTATAAAACATCTGTATATATTTTATATAATAATAACAAAGCAACACTTTATTATTAAAGTGTTTCTTTATTTCCTAAAGCATGCACATTAAGAAATAAAACAATACCAAAAAAACAAAGAGAAACTATAGGTTCATTAGTATCATAAGTGAAAGTCTAATGACTACATTTTTTAGCATCTTTTCATGTACTGGCACCTGCTACAAGGTGGATAAATCTCAAAACATCATGGTAAGTGAAAGAAGCCAGACACTTAACCTGGTAGCATATTATATGATTCCTTGTATATGAAATTTCTGGAACAGGCAGATCCACAGAGACAGAAAGTAGGTTCATGGTTGCCAGGGGCTGGAGGGAAGGGAGAGTAGGGAGAGACTCTTATGAGATGGGATCTCCTTGTTGGGGTGATGAAAATGCTCTGGAATTACGATAAATAGAGATGATGGTTGCACAACATTGTGAATGCCTTAAATGCCACTGAATTGTTCATTTTACCAGTTAATTTTATGTTACGTGAACTTTACTTCAATACTAAAATAGATAAATCTCCCTCATGGCTTAAGAAATTCCAACAAGAACAATGAAATACAGCTTTGGTCGGGCAGACTGGTAAAAATGGACAACATGGATGACACTCAGTAGCCACAAGGATATAGGGAGATGAGCATGCAAATTAGTACAACTCTGGGGAGGGCAGTTGATGGGTGGAGTTTGTGTTGTTGAAAAACGATAGTCTTGGGATCCTAGACACCTCAATTATAGCTTCTTCCAAAGTCCAATGAAGCACAGAAGACTCAGAGCGTCCAACAAGACCTAGCCAAGATTCTGAGATGGATTTGTGAATGGCACCCTCCTTCTACAGTGTGTTTGCTCAGGCCCTTCCAGGAACAGATGCCACAACAGGATAAGACATGGGAACATCCACTAGGGAAGGTTCCTATGAGGGAAAATGAGAGGTTTCTGGTAGAGGCTGGGAGAACTATTGAGGCTGGGGCAGTTCAGACCCCTGTGGAGAAGAGAAGGAACAAACTAAGATTGGGTAGAATTATCTTTGACCACAGTGCAGTTGTAAGAAAGTTTTGGTAAAGCCAATGGGGAGTGCTGGGGCCTAAGTCTTCATTCTAGGAGACCCATGCTCTCAAAGCTTCGCCTTGGTGTGAGAGCAATGGTGATTTCAGGTTGTCAGTCACATATGCTCCCCACAGTTGTAGACACAAGATCTTCACATCCCCAGAGCCACCTGGCCTCCTTTGCCAATTTGGTCTCAGCATTTGGACCACGTGGGTTTCTAAGCTTGGAGAATGATCAGACTGAGTGCAGGTGGGTCTCCATCACAAGGAAGAACTGTCCCAAGTTTTTCACTCCTCTTTGGTGGCCATCACCTGTTATGGACAGCACTGGCCCCCATTTCTCCCTTTTGTGGTACTCTTAACCCTCAAGCTCGCATAAAGCATTGACCAAAGCCTAGAATAGTTCTAAGATTTGGTTGGTAGCATGAAATTTATTTTACAGATATGTTTGGGTCATGACAACCTGATGGTGGTAAGGCACTGATTTGAGGGGACATTTGCCATGGACACTGGAAGAGCTCAGTGGTCTGGGATACAGATGGGTCAACATCACCCTGGAGCCTGAGCTGTGCATCGTCCTGTGTGAGTGCTAATGTGTGTGCTTCATGATGTTGTCTCCAGGCCTCAGTTTCCAAATGGGGCAGGATGATGGTAGAAGTCCTTTCCCCTGCACATTTTCTGCTGCTGGCCTCCGGTGGGGTCCCCATAAGTCAGCTACAGGCTCTGCACCACGTGTCTGGCCACCCACCATGATGTCCACGTCCCTATCCTCTAGAGGCTTTTGACATTTTCTCTAGTCCCTTTCAATCAATGTCATCTTTAGAGTCCAGGTGTGGTCCCCAGCTCCATTGTCAACATGCCCTTTGAGCTCAGAAAAAAATTGTCAGAATGGATATGACAAGTGGTCATGTTCCTGTGAACACACTGTTTGCACTTATTATGCCCACAAAAGCACTGCATCTCTGAGTTATTACAGGACATTCAACACTGGGCTTGAGATCTTGGACTCTGGGCAATAGGAATGGCTCAGCCATCGACCTCCATGTGAGGCATAGGTGGTCCCCAACTTACAATGGTTCAGCTTATAATTTTTTCACTTTACAACAGTGCAAAAGCAATCAGTCGACACCATGCTTCTAGCACATGCAGTATTCTACTCTCTCGTGCCCTGGTCAGAGGCAGTGCACTGGGGCTCCCAGCCAGCCATGCAATCCCAAGGGTAAGCAACAGACACTGTAGAGAGCATTCATTGTGCTAGATGATTCTGCCCAAGTGCAGGCTACTGCCAGTGTTCTGAGCACATCTAAGGTGAGTAGGCTAAGCTATGATGTATGGTAGGTTAGGCATATCAAATGCATTTTCAACTTACTATCATTTCAATTTATGATGGGTTTATCAGGATGTAACTCTACTGTAAGCCAAGAAGCATCTGTACATTGAGCTTCACCTGCATTTCCAGCACTGTTACAGGCCCTGGGAACACAGAGATACACAATATCCAGTCTGAGACGCACGATCCATCAGCCACTGTAGGACTGTAAGGGACACACCTGGCAGCAACTGCAGGAGAATGTGGAAAAAGGAATGTTTTCTCTGGGACTTAAAGGATGACATTCTCTAGGCTGGTAGCAGGGGAAAAGGAATTCCTGCCACAGGGACTGAAATCAGTGAAAGTGTAGCATAGGAAACTGCATGGTTGGATCATGTCCACATGCTGGGGCACTGGTGAGAGATTAGGGACTAAAGTCTGGGTTTGGAGTGGATCCTGCAGGGACAGGGACATGGCCATGCACAGTCTTGGGAGGGGCCCCAAAGGTCCCTCCTGTCCTCTCCACCTCGGTTTAACTGTTGATAGTGATTAGGTGAGCACCCTCTTGTGCAAGGGAGCTTTGGCTGATTCCAGAAGAGTTGTCTGTGAAGTAGTAACAGGAGCCCCCAATCACCTGCCAGACATTGAGATGGACTCATGGGAGAATCTGGGGGAAGAGGTAGGCTGTCCTAGGACTGAAAATTGGACATGTCTCCTCTAATTCCAACACCTTCTCCCCAATTTTGTATCTTTGAACTAAAATGAGATGAATGTATATTCAGTTTTTTGAATGTGCCAGACTCTCTCTTTCTCCCCAGATGCCACCATATCCTTCATACCTCACTCCCATCTGCCTCGATTAACCAGTCTCAGGTCATATGTCACCACCTCCAGGAAGCCTACCATGCTTCCCACACTCCTGAATGAGTCAGGTGCCTCTCTGACTCCCAGTTTCTCCTGAAGTCCCCCATCACATGGTGTTGTCATTGTTTGCTTATGTGTTTGTGTCACCCACTAGATTCCTATGTACCTCCTGAGGACAGAGGTGGCATCTAGCTGGTTACTTCTATTTTCCCAGCATTTCACATGGTAAATACTAAATAGGGCAGTAAATATTCAATAAATATATATGTTGAAGAAAATAATGAATAAAAGTCCTGCATGATGCTATGAGATCTGATAGCACAAGCAGGGGAGTGAGGGAGGTACCATCTGAACTGAACTTTGAAGGATGGACAACAGTCCCCAGCACACATTGCCAGGGAGGGAATTGCAAGCAAAGGAATGAGCATGGGCAAAGGCATGGACAAGTGCCCCAGATGAGGTCAAGGGGCTGGGATGTCAGTCTGGGCCCAAAACATGAAGGGCCTTGAACGGACCTTGAAAACATTGTTCTAGAACCCTGGGGAAGGGTGAGCTGGAAGGAGAGTCCAGGAAGGGGCTGGGGCTGCCCACTTGGCAAGGGCAGGTGCCATCTGGACTGGACAAGGGTCCAGCCAATATTATCTTGTAAGCTCTATCACATTGGGACAGCAAACAACCCAGAATGTAGGGAAAATCTTGGGGAATTTCCCGGCATAACTCAAATCAGGGAACAACATCAGAGGAACAGATGTTCAACCAAGAAGTGAACCCAGGACAAGGAGAAAGCTCCTCAGTGCTGCTCCTGGATGACCAGAGAGGTCAGTCAGTGTGCCAGGCTGAGGTCACAGAGCAGGTCAATACTAAACCAGGGTCAGAGTGGAGGAGACCAAGGTCACAGTTCAGTTGCATTTTACAGCCTGCCTGGAGGTGGTGCTGTGACCTTGGACAAGTGACTTGGCCTGTCCGGGACTTGCTTTCTCTTTAAAAAAGGGGCTGAATTATACAGAACAAGGAACACAATATGTGTAAAGAACTTGGCACAGAGTAGGTGCTTGGTCAAGGTGAACTCCCCTCCCTTAACCCCCATTTCAAATTTTTCTTCAACTATGGGTGCTATGCTTTTATTTGTCTCAGCTTTTTTGAAACCTACTGTGTGGCCACTTGAGAAACAATGATGAGTTACCAAAATCTCTCTGAACTTTATAGCTTTGCTCAATTTTTCTTCCAGTCAAGAGCCATGCACTTCTGGATCTCTCCACTGAATTTGACCCAGGGAAGGGGTGTCAAACTCATTTTCACCAGGGGCTACATCAGCCTCCCAGTTGCCTTCAAAGGGTTGAATGTGATTTTAGGACTGTATAAATGTAACTACTCCTTAACTAGGGGCAAGGAACTTGAAGCTGCCACCAGGTAGAAACAAGGTGCTGGGCTGGATAAAACGAGGTGGATGGCTGGATTTGGCCCACTGGCCTTGTGTTTGCCACCTGTGACCTAGGGAATAACCAATAAATATTAGTTCAAGTAGTTTCACTGCCCAAACATTCATCAGCTGCTGCTCTGTGCCAGAACCCCTGCAGATGAAGAGGTGGGTCAGACTCCATTCCTCCTTCATGAATAATGTTCTCCAGCTACTTCCCTCTATAGCCATGCCCTTGACTTAAGAGTGTGGGGCAATTTCCCATGTGCCCTCAATCTCATCCCAAATATATTAATCTGGCAGATACTCTTTAGTGTTTACAGTAAATTGATAGTCAATGGATTTCCTTTCTGGATTTTTTTTTTTACCTCAATAATCTCAGGGGTTCGTCCCTTCTTCCTGGCATGTATCGCCTGTCTCCTGCCCTTGTCCAGGAGCTCTTAGAAGTGAAATTCAGCTACTGGTCATCTTTCATCCCTAGCACAAACTAGGTATGCCATAAATGTGTATAGGATAGAATTCCCACTGAGGAGTGGACAGTTAAGAAGAGTTGAAGAGCTCTTCAAATCCTTAGTCCACATTTTGCTTGAGAGGTTTCCTGTTCTTTGAGATCAGTGGCTGTCTGATGGTAAATGGAGAATTGATAGCTCATGTTTGATCTACTCATTGACAACTGGGTACAGTTAGAACTGGCCACATTAGCTGATTAGTTTGGTAAGCATGACCAGCCTAAAGACTGTGTGTAAGATAGCTATTCTCCCCAGCTCAGAGAAAATCCAGCCACAGAAACCGTTCGTTCAACAGACGTGTCAGAACATCTAAGCCCAGGATGAATATTACAGGGGAGGGGAGGAGGTAGATGGTGAATAACCAAATTTAGTGAAGAGGGTGAGGAGTCTGAGGATGAGAAGTATTAACCTAAAAATAAAAAGGCTTTTCCAAGCGGGAGGCAACAAACATTTATTTGAGCTCCTAAGAATAGTTATTCAGGAAGCACTGATTTGCAGAAGCCAAACAAAGTTCTAATTAGAAGACAAAGGCAAAGGATATTTATAAGAAAGGGGAAGAGGAACGATTACATGAGCAGAAGAAAGGCATTTCTATGGATGCAGATAACATAGTGGCAGTAATTTTAAATAATGTATTTAAATTTCAGTTCTGTAGTCATCATATCTGCTTTCTTGGCATCTTTGCAAACATTTCTTCGGGGCACAAGGTTGCTTTAGGCCGAGTCCAAAGGTTATTTTGCCGATTCAACATTCCAAATGTCTGAGGCATGAGACATGCAAGGCAGTTCCTCTGGAATGGCAGCTCCGGCTCCATTTTAAAGTGGTTCCATTTATTTATTAATATATACATTTTCTCCCTTTTGATCAAGATCTTTCCTAGAAGGCAGCACTGATCAGTTATGAAAAGCATGGTTGGCCCTCCACTGTCAGGTGGCTCATTCCTGGTATGTCATGTGCCCATCAGAGGGAAGTAGTTGGCTTTTTTCTTAGGAGCCTTAGGCAATTGGCTAAGAGAGCCCAACAACCTAATCCACAGAGAGGGCAGGCTGGGGAGGGATTGTTTCAAGGACAAGATGGTATTTCAGCTGAGACATTTCTGCTCCAGAGGCAGATGGAGTGGAAAGGATGAACCAGGCAAAAGAGACAGCCCATGCAAAGGACCTGATGTGGGAAGATGATTGCCCATCCAAGGGACAGAAGGCCATTACAGCAGGGGACGCGAGCAGCAAGGTGGAGGGGCAGCTCAAAATGGCCTAAAAGAACATACGCGGGTCAGATTACCAAGGGCATTACCCTGCCATCCCAACAGTCATGGGATGACGCTCCTTCACACCAGGGATACAGGCTGTGATACACATGCAAGGGCAGGTGGGTGCCTGTGATGTCAATCACACCTGCAAAATGAATTTCAGATAAATTTAGGGAATGTCCATTCACATTTTGGAATGACTTTTCAGCTCACAGACTTGCTATAAGATTGTGATGAATCATTTGTTATTCTCAGCAAGTATCTATCGAGTACCTATTAAGTGCCAGACTGAATGGACACAATGATGAGCAAATCCAGGTACTCCTACTCTCTCTGGGCTGCCAGTTCAGTGGGGTGAGGAGGGCATGTGTTGATCATGTAACTTATACAACACATTGCAGTGAGCATTACTGTGGAAGTAAAAGCCCCAGCATGCTCAGAGGTCTGGAGACCTTCACTTCCATGCACATCCAGCAGCACAGGGTGCTCACTGTGGCCATGGTCAGCACCAGCTGCTTTGCCTGCTTTGGGTTCTCCTGCCCTGGGCGCCATAGTGCATTTGACTATGGATCTCTGAGCATTTTGTGTCTCAGGGAAAGAGAATGCCACCTCTGATCCCCACTTGTGTCTCTTGATGCTAATCAAGCGCCCAAGTTTGGGCTTCAGCCTAAGTGGGGAAACTATCTAGGGACAATCGTTGGGAAGTGGGGTGAGCATGTGGCTCTGTCTCCACTTTGCCATGAGCTATGCATCAGACCTCCTCTGCCTGCAGCTTTGCAGCTGCTCCTTAGGGACTCTTTAATTTGCACAAATGAGGTGGAGGTGGGGAATTGAGAGTCAACTTTTAATGAGCTCCCAGGTGTCATTGAAAATCCTGTGGCTTGTTCACTAGGAAAACTTGAAATTGGCTCCTTGGGGTTATTATGACAGCAGAGTTTGGCAGAATATACAGGATGCATGTCCCATTGGGCTCTTTAATACAAGTCAAGTCTATAAGATTTTTAAGCTATCTGTGTTCTCAAGGAAGTATGCCCAGGGACCTTGACTGATGGGCACAGAGGGCACTGGGGTGGGACTGGAGGTGGAGGGTTCAGGCAACTTCTACTAATTGCCTTCTAAGAAGAACTTATCACATCACTTCCATCGAATTCTCTGGGGACTTGTTTTCTTCCTTTTCTCCTTAATTAATTGTTTTCATTTATTAAACAGAGACCAGCTGACCACGAGTGTAAATTGTTTCTTTTCAGTTCTTAAACACAGATTAATAGGCAAAAAGAGATTTGTGTAGTAGCAGATAGCTTCTTGTTTTAGAGCACTCATTCCACTCGGACAGATGTGGGTTCAAGTCTTGGCCCTGCCACTTGGATGCCATCTCTGAGTCTCTGTCTGCAAATCAGGAAGCTGATAGTACTGGCACCTGCCTCATGGTGTGGTGCCTATAAACTTGCTGGCCCATAAATGTACTAGGTAGTATCATTTCATCACTCTGTAGAGTTCAGTGGGTGTTTGAGCCAACCAACTCCTTCATTTATCCGACCCCATGCTGTGAGAACTCATCTAGTCATTCATCCAAACCAACATTTATTGAGCACTTTCCGTGTTCCAGGCTCTAGGAATTCAAGCACAAAGCAAGCAAGATAAAGTCCCTTGCCTTCTGGTGTTTATCTCTTAGGAGAGTGAAACGAATTCACAAGAATATGAGTAAGTGAACCAAAAGGTTGCACATTTGTATTAATATGTTAAAGGAAATGAACAACATGCTGTGGTTTTAAAATCGTGTGTCTTAAGCCTTGAACTAAGTGCACCCATGTTTCTAAGACTGTTACGCTACACACCCATACACATGACTATTAGAGGCCTGACAGTCCAGGAGAAGAATTTTCTCATGACTAAAGACACCCAAAGAGGAAATGACCCACCCAGGGAGGAAGGGAGCCTTCAGACAGAGGTTGTCACCACTTTCACCATGGGATACAGAAGGGGTGACAGACTTCTAAGTTCTTTTCCAATTTGGTAGGGCTGTTTCAATTGCCAAGGATAGAAATATACATTTGGACTTCCAGCCAAGATGGAGGCGTAGGTGGACACAACCAAAATTAAGGACAACAAAGATTTAGAAACAAGAAAAAAACCTGAACTGATAGAAAATTAAACTGTAAGGAAGTCCAACAACCATTCATCCAGACCGGTAAGAAGGGTGGTGTCACGGCAGGAAAAAGTGGACGTTGGTGGACCTGGGTGCGCAGGCAGCAGCAGCTGGTAGACACCAGGTGTGCAGGCGAAGGCTAGCAGACCCCAGGCTCACAGGTGGTGGCTAGCAGACCCCGGGCACAGGGTGGCAACAGTGCAGACCCAGTGAGGCTGTGCAAGGCGGGTGGCTGACCAAGTGGTCCCACATTTGCATGCAGATAGTTCAGGCAAAGGGGAAGTGGCAGAAGGGACTGGAATCCGAGACAGAGCAGAGCAAGTGCCATTGTTCCCTCTAGGACCCACCCCCACATACAACATCACTATCCAGCGACCTGGGTCGCCCCACCCTGGTGAACATCTAAGGCTCGGCCCCTCATACGTAACAGACACGACCAGACCCACCCCCCCCCCAAAAAAAATGGCTCAAATGGGAGAACAAATCAAAGCCCCAGAGCCAATTCACCTAAGCGACAAAGAGATTGCCAACCTATCAGATGCACAGTTCAAAGCCCTGGTGATCAGGATGCTCACAGAATTGGTTGATTTTGCTCATAAATTAGATGAACAAATGAAGGCTACAATACGTGAAATGAAGGAAAACACACAGGGAACCAATAGAGATGGGAGGAAAACTGGGACTCAAATCAATGGAGTGAACCAGAAGGAAGAAACAAACAACCAAACAAAAAAGAATGAAGAAACAAGAATTTTAAAAAATGAGGAAAGGCTTAGGAACCTCCAGGACATCTTTAAATGTCCCAACATCCAAATTATAGGGGTACCAGAAGGGGCAGAAGAAGAGTAACAAGTGGAAAACTTATTTGAACAAATAATAAAGGAGAACTTCCCCAATCTGGCAAAGGAAACAGACTTCCAGGAAGTCCAGGAAGCTCAGAGAGTCCCAAAGAAGTTGGACCCAAGGAGTAACACACCAAGGCACATCATAATTACATTAGCCAAAATTAAAATGAAGGAGAGAATTCTAGAAGCAGCAAGGGATAAGGGGATAGTCACCTACAAAGGAGTTTCCATCAGACTGTCAGCTGATTTCTCAAAAGAGACCTTACAGGCAAGAAGGGGCTGGAAAGAAGTATTCCAAGTCTTGAAAGGCAAGGACCTACATCCAAGATTGCTCTACCCAGCAAAGCTGTCATTTAGAATGGAAGGGAAGATAGAGTGCTTCTCAGATAAGGTCAAGTTCAAGGAGTTCATCATCACCAAGCCCTTATCATATGAAATGTTAAAGGGACTTACCTAGGAAAAAAGAAGATAAAAAGTATGACAGTAAAAAGATAGCAAACTCACACATATTAACATCCACACCTAGAACAAAAGCAAACTAAGCAAACACCTGGAACAGGAACAGAAACATAGAAATGGGGATCACATGGAGGGTTAGCAACAGGGGAGTGGGAGGAGGAGAGAGGGGGGAAAAGGTGCAGAGAATAAGTAGCATAGATGGTAGGTAGAAAATAGACAGGGGGAGGGCAATAGTGTGGGAAATGTAGAAGCTAAAGAACTTATGACACATGGACATGATCTAAAGGGGGGAATATGGGTGGGAGGGGGTATGCAGGGTGGAGGAGGATGATGGGGGAGAAATGGGACAACTGTAATAGCACAACCAATAAAATATATTTTTTAACAAAGAAATGTACATTTTAGGCAAAAAAAATCCCCAAACAGAAATCCTGTCCTAGGACGTGCAGGAACTGGGGGAGGGTATCTTGGGACTTGCAGTCGTGTCCTCAAGCCTCCGTGCTTTGAAATTTCCAAATGATTTTATTTGGAAATAAATAAAGTGTGATTTTATTTGCTCTTTGTGCAGACAAGCATCCTTTCAATTACTCTAGAGGGTAGATAGCACTGAGGTAAAAGAGGGCTTCTCTCTCCCACCATCCACATGCTTTTCTGTTTTATGGCGAAGACCAATTACTACTGCCCCTGCACATAGAAGAAGAGCCATGCCTCAGTTAGTTTCAGTTTGTGGTCAGTGTGCATGACTGTGCTACAAGACATGGTCAGCTTCCAACCTGTGACCAACATCTTCTCAGTCCCCTTACCCTAGAGCCGCTGGCAACCATAAATCTACAGTTTCTATGATTTTGGTTTTTTTAGATTCCATACATAAGTGAAATCATACAGTATTTGTCTTCCTCTCTATGACTTATTTAACTTAGCATGATACCCTCAAGGCCATCTGTGTTGTCACAAAAGACAGATTTCCTTCTTTTTTAATGGCTGAGAAATATTCGTGTGTGTGTGTGTGTGTGTGTGTGTACCCCAAATTGTCTTTATTCATTCATTCATTGATCATTGATAGACATTTAGGCTGCTCCCATGTTTTGGCTGTTGTGAATTAGCTGAAATGATAAGGGTGCAGATATCACTATGAGAGAGTGATTTCAATTCCTTCAGGCAAATACTCAGAAATGATATTGCTGGATCATATGGTATTTCTATTTCTAATTTTTTTGAAGAACCTCTATACTGTTTTCCATAGAGGCAGCACTAATTTACATCCCCATCAACAATGCACAAGGGTTCCCTTTTCTCCATGTTCTCACCATTGGGCCATTTATCCAGTTCATGCTTTGGGCCAGCTGAGCACAAGGCCCTTACTGTTTCCCATAGATGTAACTAATGGGTATTTTAATTTTATATATTCCACAAGATTAACAAATAGGATTATCTCAGGTGGTGATAAGACCTATGAGAGAAATAAACAAAGCAATGGGGTGGGCATTAACTGGGGTGGTGTGCTACTTCTGCAGTGAAGGAAGAGCCTCAGGCATGAGACACAACATGCTTTTAGATCCACGCTTTCTGCATTTTCCTTAAGATCAGAGGCCGGGATGTCCACTTTCACCACTTGTATTCAACTTAGTACTGGAAGTCCTGGCCACAGCAATTAGACAAGAAGAAGAAATAAAAGGCATCCAAATTAGAAAGGAAGAAGTAAAACTATCATTATTTGCAGATAACATGATACTATATAAGGAAAACCCTAAAGATTTCACCAAAAAAACTATCAGAACTGATAAATAAATTCAGTAAAGCAGCAGGATACAAAATAAATATTCAGAAATCAGTTGCATTTTTATACACCAATAATGAACTGTCAGAAACAGGACTAAGTAAACAATCCCATTTACAAGAGTATAAAAAATAACTAGGAATAAATTTCATCAAGGAGGTAGCCTGTACTTGAAAAATTATAAGACATTGAAGAAAGAAATAGAAAAAGATACAAATAAATGGAAGCATATACCATGCTCATGGATAGGAAGAATTAACACTGTTAAAATGTCCATACTGCCTAAAGCAATCTATAGATTCAACGCATTTCCTAGCAAAATATTAATGACATTTTTCACAGAACTAGAACAATAATCCAAAAATTTACATGAAACCACAATGGACCCTGAATAGCCGCAGCAATCTCAAGAAAAATAACAAAGTTGGAGATATCATGCTACTTGATATCAAATTATACTACAAGTCTATACTAATCAAAACAGCATGGTACTGGCATAAAAATAGACACATAGCCTTGGCCAGGTGGTTCAGTTGGTTAGAGTGTTGCCCCATACACCAAAAGGTTGTAGGTTTGATCTCCTGTTAGGGCACATACCTAGGTTGTGGGTTCAATTCATGGTCAGGGCACATATGCCCAGGGAGACAACCAATTGATGTTTCCCTCTCACATCAATATTTCTCTGTTTCTCTCTCCTTTCCTCTCTCTAAAATCAATAAAAACATATCCTCAAGTGAGAATTTAAAAAAAAGATACATATATCAATGAAACACAATAGAGGGCACAGAAATAAAACTATGCCTAAATAATCAGTTAAAACATGACAAAGGAGGCAAGAACATACAATGGGACAAAGACAATCTATTCAATAAATGGTGTTGGGGAAATTGCAGATACATGTGAGAAAATGAAACTAGACCACCTTCTTACACCATATACAAGAATAAAGTCAAAATAGATTGAAGATTTAAATGTAAGACATGAAACTATAAAACTCCTAGAAAAAAATCATAGGCAGTAAACTCTGACATTTCTTTTGGCAATATTTTTTTCTGCTATAGCTCCTCAAACAAGGGAAACAAAGTAAAAATAAACAAAAGGAGCTACATCAAACTAAAAAATTTTGCACAGCAAACTGTCAACAAAATGAAAAGACAACCACTGAATTGAAAAAGATATTTACCAATACATCTGATAAGGGGTTAATATCCAAAGTTTGTAAAGAACTCATACAACACCAAAAACAAAAAAAAAAAAACAAAACAAAAAAAACCCACCCCAAACAATCCAATTAAAAAATGGGCAGAAGACCTGAATAGACACTTCTCCGAAGAGGACATACAGATGGCTCATAGACATGCTCAACCTCATTCATCATCAGAGAAATGAAAATTAAAACCATGAGATAGCACCTCACCCCTGTCAGAATGGCTATCATGAATAAATCAACAAACAAGTGCTGGTGAGGACATGAAGAAAAGGAAACCCTGATGCATTGTTGGTGGGAATGCAGATTGATGCAGCCACTATGGAAAACTGTGGAGGTTCCTCAAAAAATTAAAAATGGAACTGCCTTATGACTCAGCAATTGCACCTCTGGGTGTGTATCTGAAGAAACCCAAAACATTAATTCAAAAGAATATATGCACCCCTATATTCAGTGAAATGTTATTTACAATAGCCAAGATATGGAAGCAACCAAGTGCCCATCAATAGACAAGTAGGAAAAAAAAGCCGTGGTACATATATACACGATGGAATATTACTCGGCCATAGAAACGATTAAAATCTTACCATTTGCAACAGCATGAATGAACCTAAAGTGTATTGTGCTAAGTGAAATAAGTCAGATAGAGAAAGACAAATATCATATGATTTTACTTATATGTGGAATCTAAAGAACAAAATAAATGAACAAATAAAATGGAAACAGACTCATAGATACAGAAAACATACCGATGGTTGCCAGAGGGGGGGGATTGGAGGTTTGGATGAAAAAGGTGAAGGGATTAAGTACAAATAGGTAGCTATGAAATTGTTGCAGGAAAGTAAAGTACAGCAAAGGGAGTATAATATTGTAACAAATACGTATGGTGTTACGTGGGTACTTGAAATATTGGGGGATCACTTTGTAAAGTGTATGACTGCCTAACCAATATGCTGTACAACTGAAACTAATGCAAAATAATATTGAATACCAATTGTAATTTTAAAATAAAATTAAAAAAATAAAAAGAACCAGGCTTTCTGAGAGGAAAAGTAATAATGGCCACATTTATTGAGCATTTACTGTGCAGCAAGCACAGGTGTCCTTGAGACCACCCTAAGGTACATACTGCTGTTGTCTCCTTTGCATAGTTGAGGACACTAGGGCAGAGAGAGGGGAACTGACTCGCCCAAGTCACACAGCGTAACTGAGACTTAAATTCAAGTGGTCTGATTCTGAAACCCATACTCTTGGGGATGATGTTTGCTTCCAATGGTCTGGCTCTGAACTTCAACAGTCAAAGGATGGTCCTCCACCCCCACCTACCCACCACTTCACCCAAGACAGGTCAGGGGTGGCCTGTGAGGAGAATAAAGGAGGAACTTGGAGGTAAAAGGTCAGAGGTGAGGACCCCCCCTCCAAACACACTCTTGTGAGTTCCTGGTACACAGTGGGGGCTCGACCGGTATCTGTTGGGCAGGCTGCCTGGGCAGCATCAAGAGGTCCAGAGAAGGGAAGAGAGAGGCTTCCTAAAGGCAGGTCAGGGGGTCGCCAGGGAGACAGACTCAGGGGAGGGGTGCATGGCAGACACAGGGGTGGAGCCATTTACAAAAGAAAGGGAAGTTAAGAGTCCTGGAAAGGATGCCAGGTCTCCTCTGTGTTCTGGGCTGGCCAGGGATCTCTGCGTTGGGAAATATCAGCAGCTGGGAGGAATGAATCTGCCTCCCTGTGTTCTCAGTGATTCAGAACCTCAACTTTGCCCCTTGAGTCCATTTTCAACCGTGGTGCCCCTCCTGCTCAAACACCTCCCATGGCTCCCATCTCTCCATAGGATAAAATTCATAATTGGTCTCAGAGAACCCGCAATCAGCGTGGGGCCCTGTAGTGGGCTGGAGAGGCAGGCAGGGTCTCGGGCTCAGAGACGCCTACGCCCTGGGGAGCCAGAGGGAGGTTGGAGCAGCGGGGACACCACAGTTTTTTTTCCTGGGACTCTACCCAAGGGGGTGTGTGGGGTTAGGATGGTGGGCGGCGCGGGGGCGGTGTCACTGAGGGCCCGCGTCCAGCGGCTGCACTCGCAGCCAAAGCCCGCCCTCTGCCCGCAGGATCAGCTCAGGCTTCCTGCGCGGCTCCACGTGGTCGGGCAGGACGCGGTAGCGCAGCAGCGTGAGCGCCAGCACTACCTTCATCTCGGCCATGGCGAACGTCTGCCCGATGCAGTTCCTGCGGGATCGAGGGACGGAGTGGGGGCTCGGACTTTGCCCGGGCCCGGGCCCCGGGATGCCCGCCCGCAGGGGTAGCGAAGGGGGCTAACCGCGCCTGGGACCCCCGGGTGGATTGGCATAAGTACTGGCTTCAGCCCGGAACTCAGGCCAGCACGCAGCGGGAAGGAGGTGTGAGCCCATCGGGGTCCCCTCCTTGGACCCACCCAACCCCCATTCCCCAGACCGCTACCCATATCCTCCGGGGGAGGGAAAGGAAGGAGAGCCAGAACTTTTCTATTTTCCCCCTTCCCCGCCCCGCTGTGGTGCCTAGGATCCCAGTCCCAGATCCCTGCCCCCATCACCCATTTCCTTCCTCAAATACTTGCTATCCTCACCTGGGTCCCGCTGAGAAGGGAAGAAAAGCCAGAGGTGACCTCTCCTGGGCGGTTACTGGGTCGAAGCGGAAGGGGTTATAGACCTGGGGGGAGGCCAAGACAGGGCCGCTGGGTGAAGTCTCCCACCCTCTCCAGAACAGCCCGCCTTGGAGAAGTAGAGGTGTGTGTGACTGGGCGCAGGGGTGTTTGATTTGCCAGGTCAGAACCTTGTTCCCTCCCCTCGGCCCCCCAAGGGGAGTGGACAAGGATGAGGAAAGGGGGAGGCAGCACCTCAGGGTCTGGCCACACGGATGGGTTGTGATGGGTCCCAAAAATACTGATAACGCAGATAACACCTGTGGGAGAGGAGGGCCAGTCAGGTCAAGAGGAACGCCCTGCCTGACAGGGCAGAAGAAGAGGAAGGCCTCTCTTCTGCTGGGGTGGCCCCTCCCCCTGCCATTGCCAGCACCTTTGGGGACAACCCGACCATCAGGCAGCATAATGTCCTGGGTACAGCAGCGGGAGATGGACGTGACTGGAGGGTGCAAGCGCAGACTCTCCTTGATGCACATGGTCAGGAAGGGCAGCTGGGCCAGGTCGTCCCTAAGGAACACCCCAGCAGTTATCCAGTGAGCAAACCAGAGACCCGCGCCCCACCCTCCAGCTCCATGAGGTTCTCTCTCTATAACAAAACAAATTCTAGATGGGTCAAATATCTGCAAACTCATATGTACATTAAATGTGTACAGCTTTTTGTATGTCAATCATACCTTCACAGAGTGGTTTAAGATAAAAAAAGAGAAAAGAAAATCATTGTCACAAATACTAGAGAAAATTTAGCTGGATATTTTTAGAAGCTTTTCTAAGCAAAACACAATACATGAACAGCAACCATAAAAAGGTTTACAAATTTACATAAAGTATTCTTTAGGGCAAGGGAGCAAAATCAAAAGGCAAATAAGTAAGAAAAAACATCCACTATTTTATTTATCATGGTATTAGAGATAGTAGCTAATGCCGTTAGACAAGGGGAAAAAATGGAGAGTAATGTAATTGGAAATGTGGGGGTAAATTGCCTTTTTTGGCAGGTAGTGATTTCATACGCAGAAAAAAAAGCACAAGAGAATCCGCTGGAAAAGCTGTATAAATATTGAAGCTCCAGTAAGGGGGCTGAATTCTTTTCCTTTATTCCCCTTCTTTTTGTGTGGCGACTTAAATTTTTCATAGCTGGTGTCTCACTAACTGGTTCAAAACTGGAAAGGTACAAAGCACCGCCCCTGAAAGGACTCACAGGTTTGCACTGATGGAAGTTACTCTGAGGGTGGGAATTAAGAAGGAAGTTTATTTTCATTATAAAGTCTTTTGTACTCTTTTCTTTTTAACCAAGTGCATCATTGTGTTTGAAGTCTTGGAGGAAAAAGCATAAAATTTTTTCCTCACCTCACAGGACTGCTGTGCTAGGCAAAGGCTGGCAGGGAGAACATTACCTCCCAATTGGTTGCCCAGCCTGATGCTTCCTCACCATCCTCCAGGCCCTGGCCTAGCTCAGGCCTTAGAATCTCCTCCCTGGGCCCCCATGCTGTAGCTTGTCCTCTCTAACATGTGCCCCACACTAGCCCCAGAAAGATCTCTCTGCTACCAGATCTGACCTGTCCTCCTGCTCAAACACTCCAGTGGTTCCTCATCATCCTTGGGTTAAAAGTGAAGTCATAAATATTGCTTTCCAAATCTTCCACATCCCTCTCCCTCTCTCTCTCTCTCCCCCTCCTTTCCTTTCTCTTCTCTCTCTCCCTTTGCCCCTTTCTCCCAACTCCTTCACTTGGCCCAGGCTGTCTTTTTTTTTTTCCCCAAGTGCACACAAAATGCAGGCAAGTATCCATTGATGAGCATTCAGGGTCTCAGCTGACATGCCCTCTCCACCCTCAGCCTTGCCCGTCTTCCTGGCAAGTCCAGTTCTGCCCATGTGGACTGGGAGTGTCCTGAGCCCGGACTATTCCCCCACCAGGCTGCAAGCTCCTGGAAGGCAAAGTCTTGCTCTGGCTCCTTACTGGGTCTGCAGGACACAGAATGGGCCTTGGAAGGATTAGAGGAGGCACAAAATTGGAGATGGAAGGGCAGTGTTTGTTGAATAGGGGCTGGATGGGTGAAGATTCAGCTGTTTCTGGACAAGAGTTAAGAGACTTTAATCCCCATGTGCCCCCCTGTGAATCCTGGGATAAACAATACGGGAGGAATTAGGAGCGAGGAGGCAAGCAAATATTCCAGGAATAAAGATATTTGGGGAACAATGTGATTTCAGAGAGAAAAGGAAGGACATGAAGGGAAAGTTCACCTACTGAATAGGTGCTAAGTGGCATCATCTGCCCTCACACGTTGTCACTAATTCTCTCAGCAGCCCAGATCTTTCTGTCCCCAAACCTGGCAAATTTCCCCTGCCATCCAAGCTGGATACCAGACCCTGCCTCTGCTCTCTGCTTCCATTCCCACTAAATGGGATGACAGAATCAACAACAACAAAGATCTTCCCTCTTCCCCACTTTGGGAGCACAGCCAATGTGAGGGTGGTGGGGCTCAGGAAGAGCCATGAGAACCCGCACTCACCACTCAATCTCTTTAGGCTCCCGGTCCCCCAGGAGCTGTTGCACCTCCTGCCGACAGCGCTCCTGGTATTCTGGGTGCCGTGCAAGGTTGTACAGGACCCAGGAGAGGCCGCTGGCTGTGGTGTCATGGCCTGAGAGGCAGTCAGAAAGGCTTGGGTGTCTGGGCTGCTTCCGCACCAGAGGTGGGCAGCACCCTTATGGTAAGGCCCTCAGGGAGGGTGGGGAGGACTGGGTGGGACTGGGTGGCCCAGGGTCCACCTGCCAAGTCCCTGGGATGGTGAGACCCACCCCTCTGTGGTCCCACACTGGGACCCTTACCCGCAAACATGAAGGTATCAGCCTCAGCTCTGATGTCCTCATCTGATAATCTCTTCCCATCTTCATCCTGCAGAGAAAGCAAGACTCCCCAAATCACACCAGCTCCTAGGGCCCCTGAGACAATCGCTGAAGCTCCATCATCTATTCAGAAACCTGAGTCC
>PVKU01011879.1:0-39884 GCA_004027475.1 Anoura caudifer
TAGCTTTGGATGCTGAAATAAACACCTCATATGGGACTGTCAATATTACAGTGCAGGGAGAAAACACCTCCTTTGGAGTTGTTTACTGTAACTGCTCAACACTGTAAAAACAACCTCTTTCTGTCCCTTTTCCTACATGAATTCAGGGGATCACACAAGACACTCACTTGTCATTGGGGTGGCCATAACCTAAGGAAGTTTTATCCACTGTCTGAGAAGCCTGCCCCGAGTTTAGACTTCAATCATAGCAGTTAATGACTCAGGTACAATGAAACTGGCTTCTAAGTGTGTCCACGCAGGTTAAAGGATGGAGTCAAGTTGCCAGTGTCCTGTTTTGTTTTCCAGCCAAAGGGAAGTGAGAAAAGTTGGGCCTGGCTGCATACAGCACTCTGGAGACTTAGATGAACTAGAAGACAGTAGATGGTAGTATTAACCACAGAGACTGAAACCAAACACAAGGTCAAACCCTGACTGTGCCACTATTTGCATGACCTTGGGTGAGTCACCTAGCCTCCTTGTGTCCCATTTATAATGAGGATGGCACCAACAAGGACAATATAGGCATATGCACTCTGCTAGCTAAAGTACATGTCATGGCTGACCCTCCAGGCATGTGTCAAGTTCATGGAGGAAAACAGAGAAATTCCAGGTACCAAACAGAATTAGGAAAGGAGTATACAGGGAAGGAAACACTACAAGGATATTCAAGGGGAAGACATTGCAGGAATTGCAGATTGTGCCTAAGAGCTTGGCCTATGGTAACAGGACAGTCATAACAACTGTTGAAATCTCTTGGCCTTTCTGTAGTTACACTAAGTAGTCATTACAAATAACTGGACCAGATCTGGAGGGGTAGCAGGACCAAAAGAAGTTGTCTCCTGACAGTAATTTCATACGTTGAAAGGTTGCAACTCACTTATACTACACTCATAAATCTCAAGAAAAATGCAACTTTATTATTTTCTTATAATTAAGCTCTCTTACAAGTTCCTTATTCCCCCTGCAAGCCGAAAGAGGGAACTAGGAATTTAAATTCATTCCTACCAGGCTAATCCCATATTGTGAACAGAGTCCTTAGATAATTTGTCTTTTGGATAAGCAAACAGTCTTTTAGATGTCCTTGCTCCTTCTCTTCCCTAAGATGAAGTTCAAGGAAAGGAAGAGGTCCTGGGTTCCACATGTTGTTCCCTGCTGCAAACTCCCTACACTGGGCTTGCCCCTCAACCTTTGGGGATCAGACAGCATCTGGAAGGCTACTAGTGTCTCCTGCAGAAACCCACCCATGGGCTGAGCTGGGCCAGCCTCTTGGCGTCTCCACCATGGCCTGGTGGTTCTCCCTGACTAACTGGCTTGAGCTCCACCACGTCCTTTATCTGGCCACTGGCCTATGTGGCTGAGGAGGGCACCTCCCTTTTGCCATGCCAGATGCCAAGGCAGTCCCTGTGGCTCTCATTCCGTCCCCTTACCTATCCTCCTTGGGTTAGGGGGAGGCACATGGATACTTCCACACCACATAACTTGGTACAGAAATTGCCTGGGGAAGAGGATAATCCAGAGTTCCAAACCTAAACTGAAGGTCCTTGAGGGTTTTATCTAACACACCCCCCTCTCACCCCTCTGTCTACCAAACCTCTCTTTCTTTTCATATCCCTCCCACCAGCCAAAAGGGTGGGTCTTTCACTTAATTCTCTTTCCTCTCTTGCTGGGATGTGCCCTTAATTTGTCACTTTCTCCTCCTCCTTCTAGATTCCAGGCTCATGACTAAGCCATACTGGGGAGAGGAATTGAGGAGAGAAAAAGATCATCTTACCAATGACATGAGCTAAATTTGAAGCTTCATCATAAATATGAACTCATAACTTTAAGAAGAAAAAATCTACCAAATTCAGAGAGCCCCCTTAAAAACAGGCAAGAAATGATTTGAGGAATCCTTGTATGAATAGCATTCATACAAGATGGCATTTGAATTTGTACATGACTGGGATGCAAAAGTGTATCTACAGCAACAAGAAAGTGCAAACCTTACGATTCCCATGGCTTCATAGGTGAATTCTACCAAACATTCAAGGGACTAACACCTCTCCTTCTCAAACTATACCAAAAATTCAAAACAGGGAAGACTCCCAAGCTCATTTTACAAGGCCAGCATTATCCTAATTTCAAAACCAGATAGACACTACAAAGAAAGAAAATTATAGACCAATATTCCTGATGAACATAGATGCTAAAATCCTCAACAAAATATCAGAATACCAAGTCCAGCAATACATTAAAAAGATCATACACCATAGTCAAGTGGGATTTATTCCAGGGATACAAGGTTGGTACAATATCCACAAAGCAAATAACATGATACAGCACATAAACAAAATGAAGGATAAAAAATCACATGATCAAATCAATAGATGCAGAGAAGTATTTGATAAAATCCAGCACCTACTTATGATAGTAAAAAAAAAGGAAGAAACCTTACCTTTTGTGACAGCAGGGATGGACCTGGAGAGTATTATGCTAAGTGATACAAGCCAGTCAGAGAAAGACAAATACCATAAGATCTCACTTACATATGGAATCTAATGAACAAAATAAACTAACAAACAAAATAGAAACAGACTCATAGATACAGGGAACAGACTGACAGCTGTCAGAGGGGAGGAGAGTCAGGGACTAGGTGAAGGGATTAAGCAAAAAGAAAAAACAAACTCATACTCACAGACAAAAGTATGGTGATTACCATAGGGAAAGTGGGTAAGGCAGGTAGAAGAGGGTGAAGAGGGGATAAATGGTGACAGGAGGAGACTTAACTTTGCATGGTGCACATACAATACCACATACAGATAATGTACTAATGAATTGTACACCTGAAATCTATATAATTGTATTAACCAATGTCACCCCAATGAATTCGATTAAAAAATAAATAAACATGTGATTCCCCAGACTTTGACCACAGGAGAACAGGATGTGATTATTATGCTAATGAGCTCAGTAATATCACGAATGCAATTAACAAATGAAGTTTATTCTCACCAGCAAGCACTCACTTCAAAGAGATAAGCTGCTGTGCTCCAACCACACAAGTGACTACTTTGCTGTGTTTGTCCAGAAGCAGTCTTTTCATCTTTGCTCATTTATTACTACTAAATGGATAAATGCCTGGGAATGTGGGCTCAGCTCATTACTTACATATATTACCTTGATTATAATGTGACCTCATGCACATTTCAGTTAGAAGAACCCTACAAAATACCACTTCTATTTATAGCACAGCCTCATCTGCCAAGTCTACAGAGAAATCACGTCCTAATTGGAAAGAATAAAAGGTTACCTTTGAACAAAAACTGCACATTCATTTAGCCATTGATTTTATTTCTTTCTAATTGTCAATGGTTGTGCATCTCCTGGTAGCCTGGATATCAATTTTTTTTTCCTCCTAATAACTCCTGAGAAATGGAAAGCCAAATGATCAGATCAGTAGATTGGGAAGCTATGGTTTTAATGTTTGGTTTATTGGGGCCATCAAAAATTAAGAAATATTTAGGATTCAAACTTTGACTTCTGTATGACTGTGGTTCTGAGGCCCAAGAACTCTCTTCACTATTTGTGTCAGAAGATGCACATTATCTTTGTAGTTTAAAGTAAAATTATGCTCTTGCCATATACCCAAAATTAAATGTTCATCTTGGCAGATTTTCTTACTTCCCATCCATAAGAACTGAAGTCATGGCTCCCAGCTGTGGGTTTTAAACTCTTTGAAGAAACAGATGAAGCCAATCTCCACTGGAAACTGTCCCAGTCACCACCAGTCCTCAACACCAGCTCATGCACAGCTGCTCATTCTCTCCCCCTGTGCATCTTATCCTGTTTCTCATTCTCTGAGTCATCCCTTGTATTAGTCTGCTCAAGCTGTCATAATAAAATACTATAGACTAGGAGGCTTGAACAACAGGCATTTATTTTCTCATAGCTCAGGAGGCTGGGAAGTCAGAGATCAGGGTGCCAGCTCACTCCCTAGGTTGCAGAGGGCTACCTCCTTGTTGTGTCCTCCTATGGTGGAGAGCAAGCTCTGATGTCTCTTCCTCTTCTTTTTTCTTTTTAAATTTATTTTTATTGTATTTTTTCCATTACCATTTATCCCCCTTGTACCCCCTTGTACTCCTCCCCCCACCCCTCCCACCACCGCAATCACCACACTCTTCCTCTTCTTAAAAGGACTCCACCTCTATCAGACCATGGCTCCACCCTTAAGACCTCATCTAACCTAATCACCTCCTTAAAGGCCGACGTACAATACAGTCACATGGGAGTTAGGATTTCAGCATTTACATTTGGGGTGAGGAGCACAGTTCAGTTCTTACCATCCCTGGCCTGGCACATTGATTCACCAAGGCACAGTATTCTTTCACATAAAAAAAAAAAATGGTTTGAGGAAGCCACGTGGGAAGAGTAGCTGGTGGGTAGCAAGACACACCCAATTCACCAGGATGTATCATTTTTGCCTTTTGGCTCCTGGGATAGCTTCTCCAGGTGGCCCCTTGTAGAGGCCAAGATAGAAATTTCTCAGGTAGATTGTAAGGATTGAAGGAGTATGGAAGGACCATTTAGCCACAAGAGGTGTCTCTGGTTATCTAAGCAACGAATGGCTCTGACTGTGGACTGTCACCTACATCATAAGATCTGAGAAGCACTGGACACTTCTATTTATAATGCCTCCCTCGTTGGCCCGATGCTGGGACTAAAACTTCACTGTTAGAGATGTATTCCACTGAGTTAAGGAAATGAGAGTCAGTGTAGTTGTCAGCTAATAGCAATGGAGGCAGAAAAGACTCTTTCTTTTCATTTTTTCCTAGATTGTAAGAGGCTCAAGGGAAGGAGCAGCATTTTGCTCACTTTTGAACCCCCACTGCACCTGGTGCGGTAACTTGCACAAAAGTGGGTGCTCAGTATGTCTTAAGTGACTAAAATGTTGCCCAAAGGGTTTGCATTTCTTTCTTGCACATGCAAAGTACTGACTAGAACCAATTACCTTTTTTGTTATTTATATTACCGAGTATACTTATCCATTTTGTTTTCAGTGCCCGAGGCAAACTGAGTGTGGATGCCACACAAGGCCAAGCAATAACTCAACCCAAAGAGTCACATGCTAATATTCACTTCTTTCTAGGCTTCTACCCACTTTCTGAATATGTTAAATAGAAGGCAAGCCAGTTTTTATTTGGTGTGAATATATAACTGGAAATTATTCTAGGCCACAGTGAAAGCACAACTGATGTCCTATTCACATTGCAAATAAATGTACTCTTTAGCATTCCAACCATGGATTCATTTACTGTATTTTCTGATTGTTTTTATATCAAACAGCTAAATTTTCTGCCTTCTTCAATTTGCAGAATTGGAAGTATTTCTGTTTTGAAATTGCATCTCTTATTACAGGAGCTGGCACCAAAAGAATGAACAAGTTAACACGGTCAGAAGGAGGTCTTGTCCTGAAGAACAGACTTGGAGTGTCACCTGATGGAGAGATGGGACAAAAAGGGAAAGGTGCCTGGCTGTAGCCCAAGGGAAAGTGATATATAGTGATTTATACCTCACACATTCCTGACAAGTGAGCTCCTCTCTAAATGCAGATGCATCTGCTTCTTGACCTAGTCTAGACACATCTGGCTGTAAGAAAGGAACAGAGTTCCTCCAAGTTACTCAAGAAAAGAGGCTCTGTTCAAAAGATACATCTCTCATGGAATTCATAGAAAAGTAGGGCAAAAATAAAAACAGACCTCAAGGACAAAACTAGAGCTGGTCTGGGATGCATCACAGCATGAATTCCCCACCCTTCACACCAGAGTAACAGTCAAGGTGTCTGAGCTCTGAATGTCCTCTGTCTCTGTGACTTAGTCCACTGCTATGCAAAGTGTGGCCAGCAATATTGCATCACCTGAACTTGTTAGAATACCAAATCTCAGGCCTCACCCCAACCCTATTGAACCAGAATCTGCATTTTAGAAAGATCCTCAAATGAGAAGGGAGGAAGGGTAGGGAAGAGGGAGGGAGAGAGGGAGAGAGAGAATGAGAATGAGAATATAAGTGGTTGGCTGCTTGGTAGTGGACTGGCCATCCCTGAAGTAAGAGGCCACCCTTGATTGAATTCTGGAGGGTGTAGATGAAAGGCCATGGGCATGAAGAGAAGTTAAGTATGGCAGACAAATTGGCTCCACTGTATATTTGAAGTGTGTTCCTGGACTCAGTTGAGCCTGAGTACATTTTGATTGTTTAGCTCCTGAAAGAGTCTACAACTGGGGGCTGATAGTTACCACCTCTACGCACATCACCTGAAATTAGGCACCCCTGTCTCTCAGGTGACTAGAAATGTCAAGTAGAGTAAATGTCATTAGCAGAGTGAATATTTGATCTTTATGAGCACTCTTGTTGTATATAAGCCCATACAAAACTAAAGAGAAAAGGGAGGAAACTTCTGGTGAAAATGGCAGTGTAGGCACACATGGCTCAGCTCTTCACACAACCACAACAAAATTACAACTAAGATATAGAACAACCATCAGTCAGAACCAACACAAATCAAGTTGAATGGAAGTCTGACAATTATAGAATTGAAACCACATCATCCAGACTGGTAGGAGGGACACAGATGTGGAACAGGCTGGTTCCACGCCCATGTGTGGTATACAAAAATTCAGGAGGGATATCTCGGGAGTGAGGAGTCCCAGCCCCACACCAGGCCCCACAGCCCAGGGTTCTAGTGCCAAGAAGATAAGTATCCACAACTTTTGGCTGCAAAAAACAGTGGGATTGAGTTGGTGAAAGAAACTTTTGGGGCCCTAAGCAGTTCCTCAAAGAACCCACACATGGACTCACCTACTCAAACTCACTCCCTCTGGGCTCTGGCAATGGGGTGGCAGCTTGAGGGGTACCAGTGGCATTTAGTGGGAGGTTGAGGTGCCTGGCATCAATCCACACAGAGGCCATTGTCCATTTTATGGGCTCTACCCTGACAGAGCTGGCAGTCTTGTGCCAAATCTAAGATTCCATCACTGGCTAACACTGTTTGACCCACCTTGGGGATCCTCAGAGACTCCACCCCACCCAATTTATAGGCTCAGGAGGCAAGATGCTTTTCCATATGAATGGTTGGTCTTGGCCCATGCTTCACAACTTCCTAAATCTTTCAAAAAAAGAGCAGCTGGACTCAGTGAGCCCCAGGCCCAGAACGAGCAGCCTAGATTCACAGCTTGGCTTCACCTTGGAATCTCCAAACCCAATACAAGTAGCAGCCATCTCAGATTACTTTATAACTCAGACAGGGTGTCCCTGGGCAAAACACTGGTGGGGGCTGATCTTGGCCTGCACCACCCAGGGAACCCCAGGGGCCAGCACACCCAGTGGACAGTATAGACCACATCAGAGCACCATCACCATGCCCCTGCACAGCTGACCCTCCGTAAAGAGTGGAGGTTGGTGGTCAGTGGTCACAGCCAATCCTTGCAGCTAATTGGCCTGGGCAAATCCCTCTCACTGATCTGCCTACAGCAACCAAGACTCAAGTACAAGAGTAGGGTGTACTCAGCCCACACAAAGGGTGTACCTCGAGTACCCAGCTTGGGTGACAGTAGAGGCTGTGCCACTGGACTCTACAGGACACCTACTACATTAGATCACCCTACCAAGATACAGAGTCAAAGCAGCTCTACCTAATACATAAACACAGGGAGGCTACCAAACTGAGGAGACAAAGAAACATGGCCCAAATAAAAGAACAGATCAAAACTCCAGAAAAAGAGCTAAATGAAATGGAAATAAGCAATCTATCATATGCAGAGTTCAAAACACTGGTTATAAGGATGCTCAAGGCACTTAGTAAGGACCTTAACAGCATAAAAAAGACCCAGTCAGAAATGAAGAATACACTAGTTAAAATAAATAACAATTTACAGGGAAACAACAGTAAAGCGGATAAAGCGGAGAATCAAATTAATGATTTGGAACATAAGGAAGCAAAAAAAAAAAAAATCAAAACAAGAAAAGAGAATCCAAAAAAATGAGTATAAGGTAATCAGCCTGCAGGATAACTTTAAGCAATCCAACTTTTGCTTCATAGGGGTGCCAGAAGAGAAAGATCAAGAAGTCAGAAATCTATTTGAAAAAACAGTGAAAGAAAACTTCCCTAATTCAGTGAAGGAGATAGACATGCAAATCCAGGAAGCAGACTCCCAAACAAGATGGGTACAAAGAGGCCCATCCCAAGATTATGATGTCATAATTAAAATGCCAAAGGTTGAAGAAAAAGAGATGGGAGGGTGGGTATGGGAGAATGGATGAGAGGTGAGGGGATTAAGAAATACAAATAGGTAGTTACAGAATAGCCACTGTGGTGTAAAGTACAGTATTGGAAAGGGAGTAGCCAAAGAACTTATACACATGGCCCATGGACATGAACAAGGGTGGTGGGAATGCCTAAGGGAATGTGGGGTGCTGGATGGAGGAGGACAAAATGGAAAAAATGAGGACAACTATAAAAGCATAATCCATAAAATATAATTTAAATTGAAAAAAAGAGAAAAGTGAGCTCTGTAAAATTCTAACAGTTCAGTGATCTAGTAATGAGTTCTCCCAGCCTCTTCTTCTGAGATACCTAAATCTCTCCAAAGCTGGGTCTTCCCAGATGTTTTCATCTGGAGCAGTAATTTTCATACCTGGAGATATAGAGCAGAGCTGTATGTCACTTTATCCTTAGGATTTAAACCTAACTTGAGGAAGTAAGTCTGTGGTTAGCTAATTAATAGATTTTCTTTTTTACAGTTTCATGTACTTGGCATTTTTCTGATTATATTTCCAAACTGATTAAAAATTAGACCAAAAAATAATACACATTTTTTTCCCTGCCTTGTAGAGCTGAAAACTGGCTGGGGTAGCCCCCAGACAAGCCCCTGAGTTAGGAGGCCTGACAAAAAAGAGAGGAAGGCCACAAACACAGGAGTACCCAAATAGGATAGACACAGTTTTTCTCTTTTCCCTCTCTGCCCTCTTTCTGTGCCCCAGTTTTCAGCACACAGAAATTTCTGGTTCTTATCTACTAGCAGCCAGAAACACAAAAATCCCTGCAGAATCACAGGCTCAGCATTTCTACTATAGCCCATTTTCTATGTCCTGCCAATCAGCATACATTCAATGGGTCCTGCTCCTTAGTGCCAGCCAGCATGAACCCTACCCTGAGTTACAGGGGCTCCTGCCCTGAGCACACCTTTCTTGTTAAAAGACACATTGGCAACCCACCTTTGTTAAGAATGTTCAGATGCAACCATGAGGTAGAGACCTAGCAGGGGCCCTCGTTCCTGATGTTATTTTTATACATAGAAGGAAAGAGAACTTCAAAGAAAAAAATTTGTTAAAACAGGTGCCCAGAACAGCATCTGCAGGTAGATGCTTTCTTAAACCATGTGGTTCTGATGTGTGTTTCCTATGTGCCAAGAGGTTGGGCACCTGATCCAAGATGAACCAATCATAAAGTTTCGACTCTTAGTTACTGGTATTGGTCCAGGAATGGGTATGTGACCCAGTCAAGCCAATCAGAATTCTACGCTGTCTTTTCTTTTCTTTTTTTTTTTATCCAAACTTTAGCAGAGGACAAAGGACCTTTCCTCTCTGGTCGTAGAACTATAAATAGGTGAGGCTTGAGCTACAGCCAAAACAGCACCAGCCGCTTAAAAAGCCAATTCAAGCAAACAAGTTGATGCTCAAAAAAGCCAAGACAAACAATGAAGAACAGCAGTCCTCACAATGTTCAGGTCTCCAGGTGCCCCCCAGTCTTTTTCTGCTTTCTCTAGTCCAAATTCAGTTCCTTTCACTTGCCACCCAGAGAGTTCTAGCTAATATGCCCATCCCTTCTACTGCTGGTACATCTGCCCTCAGTGAATCCCCCTTTTTAAAATAGAAATGCTTCCTTACAAGCAAGCAGAATTGATAGAATGCGAATATCCACACCATAATGCAATCAGAAGATTTGAAGGGATAGGAAGAAGAAACAAGAGATAACCATCAAAGCACTTTATATCATGATCAAATTGCTATTTTTCAACAAATCCTTATTGTTAATGAAATATAATACTCCTAGATTCTCCTATTTACATGGATTACACACACCAGACTCACACTTATATCTGTGTGTGTATTCACTGTACAGAGTAAGAAGGACTGAACTGGACATCAAAGACCATGCAACCTTGGTGACCAGTCACTTCACCACTCTGAAACTGTTTTCTCATCTTAAAAAGGACTTTAAAGAAGAATAAAAAAAAAAAAAAAAAAAACTCTGTTAGAACTAATAAACAAGATAAATTTAGCAAAGTAGCAGGATTCAAACTCAATACCCAAAAATCAGTTGCACTTCTATACATTTACAATGAACAATCTGAGCCCTGGCTGGTGTGTCTCAGTGTATTGAGTGCTGGCCTGTGAACGGAAAGGTCACTGGTTTGATTCCCAGTCAGGGCACATGCCTAGGTTGTGGGCCAGGTCCCCAGTTGGGGGCGTGTGAGAGGCAATGGATTGATGTATCTCGCACATTGAAGTTTCTCTCCCTCTTTTTCTCCCTCCCTTCCCCATCTCTAACAAAAAATAAACAAAATTTTAAAAATTAAAGAAAAACAATGAACAATCTGAAAAGGATATAACAGAAACAATTCCATTAAAATGGCATCACAAAAATAAAACATACTTAGGAATTAACTTAACCAAACAGATAAAAGATTTGTACAATGAAAACTACAAAATATTGTTGAAAGAAATTAAAGACATAAATAAATGAAAATACATCCTATGGATGTTAAACTTAATGGAATGGAAGACAATATTGTTAAAATGTCAATACTACTCAAAGCAATCCACAGATTCAGTGCAACCCTTATCAAAGTCCCAAAGATATTTTTTGCAGAAATAGAAAAAACCCATCCTGAAATTCATGTGGAATCTCAATGGACTCCACATAGCCAAAATGATGTCGAAAACAAAAAGAAAACCAGAGGACTCTCATTTTCTCATTTCAAAATTCACTACAAAACTACAAAAATCAAAACAGTGTGATAGTAGCATAAAGACAGACACATAGATCAATGGAATAGAATAGAGAGCCTACAAATAAACCCTCACATTCATAGCCAAATTTCAATGGAGAAAGTATAGTCTTTTCAACAAATAGTGCTGGGAAAACAGGATAGTCACATACAAAAGAATGAAGTTGTACTCTTACCCAACACCATATACAAAAATTAACTCAATATGGATCTGTGATTTTAATGTACAACAACTTAAAACTATAAAACTCTTAGAAGAAAACATGGGGCAAAATCTTCATGACATTGGATTTGGCAGATATTTCTGGGATGTGACACCAGTAGCATAAACAACAATAGAAAAAATAGACAAACTAAACTTCATGAAGATTTTTAAATTTTGTACACCATAAGACAATACCCACAGTATAAAAGTTAACCTACAGATTGGGAGATAATATTTGTAAATCATATATCTAATAAAGGATTAACACATAGAATAAATAGAGAATTCCAGAAATTTTACAACAACAAAAAAAAAGGTTTCAAAGTCGACAAAGGACTTGGATAAACACTTCCCCAAATAATGTATACAAATTGCCAATAAGCACATGTAAAGATGCTAAACATCACTAATCATTAGGGAAATACAAATCAAAACTACCAATAGATACCACCTCACATCCATTAGGATGGCTACTATTAAAAAAAAAAAAAAAAAGCAGGTGTTCGTGAGGCCAAAGAAATTGGGACCCTTATGCACTATGGTAATGTAAAATAGAACAGCTGCTCTGGAAAATAGTATGACAGCTTCTTAATATATTAAAAATGGAACCATCACTTAATCCAGCAATTTCACTTCTGGGTATATATACCTAAAAGAACGGAAAGCAGGATCTCAAAGAGATATCTGTATACCCATATTTATAGCAGCATTATTCACAATAGCTAAAATGTGAAAGGAACCCATATGTCCACTGAAGGATGAATGGATAAGCAAAATGTAGTATATACATATAATGGAATCTTATTCAACTTTAAAAGAAAAGAAAATTCTGACATATGCTACTGCACAGATGAACCTTGAAAACATTATGCTAAATAAAATAAGCCAATTACAAAAAGACAAACACTATACAATTCCACTTATATGAGGTACTTATAGTAGTCAAAATCATAGAGACAGAAAGCAGAATGTTGGGTGCCAGGGGCTGGGGCTAGGGGTGAGGGAGAATTGAGGGTTCTTGTTTAATGGGTATAGAGTTTCAGTTTTACAAGAAGAGTTCTTGAGATGGATGGCAGTGATGGTTACACACCATTATGAACGTATTTAACACCAGGGAACTATACACTTAAAAACAGCCAAGATACTAAATTTTGTTATGTATATTTTATTACTATTTTTAATTAGATAAAAGAGGAAAAATAGGGATTTTTGATTGGGTGTTCTCCAAACCCTCCAAAAGCTAAAATTCTATAATTACACACAATATCCAAAGGTACCCTGACTTCTCTCACAAAATCAAGAAATACATTCAAAACAAATTCTTATCTTCCCTTTGATCCACAGTCTGTAGTTGAATCTTTGTGACCTGAAAGGAAAGAAAAGTCTATCACCCTGTTTTTAAATCCTAGGAACATCTATTACTCAAGGGCAAGGACTTCATCTTATTGATCTTTGTATCTTCAGAGCCTAATATAAGCCAAATATTCACATGCTGAATGAATATATCAAAAACAGAACCTAGTAGACTTTCATTATGACAGTGGCTGATACATTTCTCCACCTTCCCACTGAACTACCCAGAAAAACATATATCAAAAATCTAAAAAATGCAATAGCTTTAAAAATTAAGAACACCAGTCATTTTTTAAAGAACCCAGAAGAAATTTCTCCTAACCAAAGAGTCCTGAATGTGGATTCAAAGTATGAAGTAACAAAGATTAAGAAGAAATCTCCTGTATACTCCCTGAGAATATTTACCTTTTTGTCAGCCAAAAAAGCTACAACCAGTTTCCCATTCAGAGAAACTGCATTCTCAGAATTCTCATTCTCATTCCCTATCCAGAACACGCCCTCTTAGAAAATTTTCTAAGGGACATAGAGGAAAGATGTCTAGGGTTATTTTATCCTAAGCAGGCACCAAAATTTATTATAAAACAAAGCTAATTCAAACAATATGGCACTAGCAAAAGAATCAACAGATAAATCCATAGTGTAAAATAGATAACCATGGAAAAGACCTTAGAATATGTAAGACCTGGTGTGAATTATACCACAGACTTGGGTGCAAATTCAATCACATCTTTTCCATTTTTCCAATAAATTGCTCAAGGGTTCTACTGCTTCTTGGTAATAAATTCAAGATCCTTTTGAGACTTTCCCTCTAGCCAAATTATTCAGGAATCCCAAGGGACTTGATAATCAAAGGGAGTTGGGGTTCAGACTGGCACCCTCATCCTGGCAGAATGAGAACTAGGTCTAATCAAGTCACTATTTTTACTGTTCCTCATTGCAATATAATGGCTTTATTGAAAACAGATTCTACATATTTTGCCAACTATTTCTGGTCCACGGCTAAAACAAAATTTTTGTGGATCCAGGTTTCTGCACAGCCATGATTCTTCAAGGAAGGATACCCTTTAAATGTGCTAACTTAAGTCAAGAGAATCATAGCCTTGAGGTCTTGAGACTGCAGTTCTTAGTAATCTGTTTTTTCCATCCCCTTAAGACCACCTTCCAGGGTGCTAGGTAAATACTTCATAGAGAGGCCAAAGTAGGTGATATGTAATAAAGACTCTCTGGTCTTGGATCTTAGTTCCTAGGAAGCAGCCTCTATGCCTCTTCAATTTCCAGCTGAGGGGAGTATTTGTTGCTCATGATGGGTCCCTCAGACCACACTGGACTGTTTATGCTAACAAAGTGATTCCTGGCCCACTGAGAAGACTAAAACTGGGGGCTGACCATGCCAGAAAGGCCAACTGTGTGATTAAAGGATTGAAGCTTTGAACACATGATATTAGCCCAGCCTCTAAGAAGCAGAAGGAGCCTGGAGACTGAGTTCAACTACATGCCCAATATTTCAATCAATCATGCCTTTGTAATGAAGCCTCAATAAAAATGCCAAAGCTTGGTCAGAAGTGGCCTTGGTGACCTCCGAATTTGCAGCTGATGTCTGAAATGAGGGTGGCCTAGGACTGTGCTTTAACCCCAAGTTTGGCTGCCTCCAAGTATTTGGGTAGTAAGTAGATAGAAAAGTTAGGAGGTTATTTCAGTGGTGTAGGCAAGAAATTATGGAGATAGATGATGTGGACACCAGCCCACAGTGTCTGTGACAATGTGAATGAAATTAGACAAATTCCACACAGACTACGGAGTCTTGTGGAGGAAAAGGGACAGAATAGCCACTCTCTCAGAGGAGAATGCCCCAACCCTTGCTTTGACAAGCTTTTATGGGGTTTAATTTGCATAGGAATACAGGGTGTATACGTAAAGCTCATGAATCATTGTCAGGCAGAAATGGTTAAACAATAGATAACATTCAAAGAACTCTGAGGGTTTATTCTGAGTCAGGGTCAGATAGTTAAAAGGCCATAAAACTTTGGGGAACAAACTCATTTCATGCTTGGACCCTTATCATTTAAATTGAGGGTATTAGCAAAGCAGGTTTCATAGGATTTTATGCATTCTTTCTTAGGCCTGATCCCCCCAAGGAACCTGCCCTTTCCAGCACAGGGCCGTACCCACCTCCAGCATTGTTTCAGGCTTAAATTGGGCAGGGGAAGTGAGGCAGCCAAGAGATTAGGAGATGTCCTGTAGACAGAATGAGGACTCAGGCTATATCAAAGCCAAGGGGCAAGGGTCCATCACCCCCTTTCTGCATAGCCCCCCAAGTCCTTCCCTGAGGGCCCCTCGTGACCATGCCTGTTTTAGGTCGCCCTCCCTTAACGAATCTTACCCGTCATTGGCTAACCAGTCATGCACTGGGGGCCAGGCAGGGTGAAGTAAAGGGAGGCAGAGGTAGTGCCCCTGACAGGGGGATAAGCTTTGTCTCCTTAATGGCTTATCATCCCAAGGTCTTTTTACTCAGACTTAGCCACAGGGAATTACAGCTTCTGAAACCAGGCAGGGCAGTTCCCAACAGATAGAGATGGTGAGAAGTCAATCAGTTCAAGAGATAGAAAGTGAAATCAATAGGACCTAGTGATGAATATTGTCAGGAACAACCCAAAAATGCATTTTTTAAGATAATGAGTTACCAGGCTTATTATCCAAGAGGCAAATTCTAAAATATGAATTATAAAGACATATGGCTCTTTAAATCATAATAAGCAAATCATAACTGTATGTATAATGCATCTTAGAGACAAGGAAAACCAAATAACTCTAATCTTTATTTTCACATAAATCATATCAGTCAGGGACTAATAGAAATAACTTTAAGGAAACACCATAAGAGTGTTTTTTAATCATTAACATTATAATCTCATGGCATTTATTATAAGACTTGTCACTGTCATATGATCTCAGAACTGTGCCTAATTGACTGAGTTGAAAATAGCTTTAAATTTAAGTGTCCCTATAGAAGAGTCTTCTCTAGTTGAAATTTAAATCATTGCCAGTGTTACACTTTTCATCAATGAGCTAACCCCAAGGAAAAAAACTTTAACAGAAGGTATACTTAAAGAGCTAGCAGGAGAGCCACAATAGAATACAGAACCCACAATATAACACCATCTACAATTAAAATCTAATAGCAACACAAGAATCTGCTTTGTACTATGAAGACTCATAAAAACTGAGGGTACAAGGTCTTTACTTTAAATTGCACAGGTCCTTACATTATCCAACCAGTGACAATGATGCAAAAAGAGTCAAAGAGCCAGCTGAGCATCAGCTGACTTGATACTCATCAGCAGTTTGGCATCACACAGATAGAGCATCTTCATAAAGCATTAAGAGTTTACACTCCACCAGGTTGTTCATGCTCCATCCTGAGGTTGTATGAAATAACCTACAGCTGCTTCTATCCCACCTGAACAAGGAGACCATGAGCCACCAAATCTGACTCCAGTTTATCCAGCAGATATTACAATCTAGACTTTCCAAAGACCATCTTGGTACTTCGGATATTTGTCCCATTGTCACACCATGTAACTCAATTTGAGGTTCACAAAATAGAACTGTTGTTACATTATTGTAGCCTGAGCTTCTCTGGCCTACCGTCATGTGTGCAAAACAAGAGTTGTAAACACAAAATAGTATGTCTTTAATTCATGCCTACCCACAATTTCAGGAATTCTTCCCCAATTTAAAATCACCCCCAAAAGTATTCTTGGGAATTCCAGAGGGTCTATATCACATCTGTTCCCAAGTAAAAGGACTATTGCAACACCCTCCTAACCAGACTACTTTATCTCTTCTCCTTCCATGCCTACCAAAGGAATCCTTCCAAAGTACAATTTTGATGTCATTCCTCTGTTTTAATTCTTCAATAGCTTTTTTCACTGTTCTAATAATAAAAATTTCTTTGCTCTTAAGATAAAGACTAAGATCCTAACTGACAAGACTCCCCATGGTCAGACCTCACTCCATTTCTCCAGTCAGACTTTGCACCATACTCCTTCCGCTTATGTCAGCCACACCAGCCTTCTTTCAAATCCTCAAGTGCACCGTGCAGATTGCTACTCTGAGGCCCTTGCACATGCTGTTTCTTCTACCTAGTATGATCTCTGCCAATCACCTCCCACCCCCAAATTAACTCCCTCTTTTTCTCCCTCAATTCCCCTAGAACTGTATACTCTCCTTTACTATATACCTCTTCTCTAGAGCCCTTTATGCATATCACAGTTGCAATTATATATTCATGTCTCCATCCCCCAATGAATTTTAAGCTCACCATCATATCCCCATCCTCTTTCACAGAAACTAATATATAGGTCAATAAATATTTGTTGGATGGGCTGGTATTGGTTTGGGTAAGTCTAAATGACTAAAACAAAGAGACTCAACAAAAAGTTTTAAATGTTTAAGGCAGTTTATTTTTCACCTAAAAATTAGTGGTGAGCCTTCCATGTCAGTGGTGGCTCTGCTCCATAGTCATTCAGAGAGCCTGGATGCTGCTCCCCTCTGCATGTTAAGGATGAGTTGATGGGTTCCAGCCAGAAGAAAGAAAAAAAATCTTGGAAATGCATATCCAGATGTCTAAAGTCCCAGAGCTGCAAGTGGTACACGTCACTTCTCACATTCCACATGGCAAAGGAAAGTGATAAATGTAGGATAGATTGGTGGCCATGTACCCAACTACAATTCTATTGTCCTTGAAGGGGAGAACAGAATTCATGGAGAGTTAAGCATCCCCACTACATAGTGAATGAATGAGTTGAATGAATGAATAAACACAATCCTCTCGACTTCCACATAGCAAGCATCATTTGTCCCTAACCTTCTCTGGCTCTCTGCCAAGGCTGCCAAAGTCAACAATGAGACACCCAATGGTCAATAGCCAAGGTCAGATATCTTTTTATTTGGTCAAGGCAGCTGGCACTAGTGATGCTGAACCTGTTTGTTTATGTTCTCACAGCCCTAAGGAAGATCAGGTGAAGCTGCTCCTCTTCTTTTACTCATGCTTGTATTGCCAATCCCCTCTCTTTGGAATTTAGGCTTAGGTCCAGAGTGGCTGGGCTGAAAGGCAAGTAGAGTGATAATACTAAACTGTACTCATAGTTAACCCAACCCTTTAACACTGGATCATCATTCAGGCACCAAGTCCCTGAGAAGAGAGCCTCTGTCCAGACTGAGTTCTTTCTCAGGAGTCACATTGGTCCTTTGTATGAAGACTCTGGAGGAATTACCCCACAGACAGAACCCCCAGGACTACCCAGCCATGTTTGAACTAAAGAATTTTATGGAGACAATTCTCAAATTAAGATTTCAACAATATGAGATAAAGAAAATATCTTCAGCCCTGACCAGTGTGGCTCAGTTGGTTGGGCATCGTCCCTCAAAGTGAAAGATCACCCGTTCCATTCCTGGTCAAGGCAACACCTGGGTTGCAGGTTAGGTGCCTAGTAGGGTGCATATGAGAAGCAACTGATCGATGTTTCTCTCACACATTGATTTTTCTCTCCCTCTCTTTCTCCCTCCCTTACCATCTATCTAAAAACAAATAAATAAAATCATTTTAAAAATAAATAAAAATTTTAACGAAGAAAATATCTTCAAACTGATTCACTTGTAAAAACATTTTGAAGTCATCAAAACTCACAGGATTGTCAACAAAACAGAAAAGGGTGTGTATGCCATTTCAGTTACTATTGCAAACACCCTAAAACTAGGTGGCATAAAACAACCATTTTATTATGTTCACAGATTCTGTGGGTCAGAAATTTGAGATAGATGGATGATTCAGGAATTACTTCTACACCATGAGGGGCATGATAAACTATAGGGTAAAGGAAATGTTCCCCTTTCAGCTTAGATCTCTTTTAATATCTTAATTTCCGTACTTGAAAACCCAAATGTCCTCAGACCTCACCAGCCTGCCACCACTTCCCGAGCCTCAAAGTCTTACCTGTTCTGAGGATCTCCAGGTGTTATGCTCAGAAATAAATGCCATTCACACCCCTCTGCTCCAAATGTCATCCACTATCAGAAAGCCACTGGGGGGAGATGTTCAGACCCCACCACAGCTGCCAGTGCCACTGTCAGGACATGGCACTCTAGGGACCACACTCTCACCAGACACTCTGGTGCCACCTGATCCTTCAGGTGGCCAAGCTGCACCCTGGGAGAATGGCTTCCTCTCCATGATGACACCCAGACACCTAGGCAGGTGCTGCTGGTTTGACAAGGCTTACAACACCCCTCACCTAAGTGACCCCTTCTCTCCACTGTCTCCCTCCACTGCTGCCTGAAACACCTTTTACTCAGACCAACAGAAGCATATGGGGATGTCAGAGTACACACCAATCCCAGACCACACATCCTTAGGGAGCCAGAGCAGAGCTGGTTTCTGTAAGGGGTGTGAGGGATGGACAACAGGGGGAGAGAGAGGCAGAGTGGGGAGGGAGGGAGGGGTGCAAAGTATCAATAGTTGATGAATCAAGGAGGCAAAGCTTACACATCTTTTTGTTCTATTATTTCAAATTTTCTATAGGTTTAAAAATATTTCAAAATAAAAAGTTGAGGGAACATTTAAAATAAAAGTTCTATAGAAGACAAAAATATAATTGCTTTCATGATTACACCCCAAATCTGGTTCAACATAGAGACTAAGTCATTAAAACAAGAAATGGTGATGGCCCAGACTAAGGCAGTGGGTATGAGCGTAGAGGCTAGATTTGAGAGAAATTTCTGCCTGGAAACGGTGTGAGGGAGGGAGGAATCAAGGATGACACATTGATATTCAAGTTAGGATAGTTGATTCAAGAGCGCAAGAGATAAATTCTGTTTAGGTACATAGCATTCAGGTTCCAAGACATCCAGGCAGAGATGGCCAGAAGGCAGACTGGACCACGAGCAAGAGGTCAGTGCTGAAGCTATAAAGATGGGACTCAATAGAAGCTGGAGCAGATACACACATGAGATCACCGGGAAAAGAAGAAGGAAAGTGAGAGGAGGGGGAGATGAGGACAGGCTGCAGAGGGGACTCTCTTTCCTCTGAGACAAGGCACTCTGCGTTGACCCCGTACTCCATGTTGTCTCTTGGTATAACTCATTCCTGGGCAAGCTCTCTTCCATTAATGTGTCTGCTTTCCTTATATTGCTTTTTATTATTTCAGTTTAATTATGCTGGTACCGATGCCAAGTATTTCTAATAAGTGGCCTTTTTCATCTGTTATATCACCCAAATGAATTCACGGGCTTATAATTAGCAAGGTTTACATAACAGGTATAATTTCTTGATAATGAAGTCAGACCATTATCATTGATTTTTCTTAATGGAAGCATTTTGTTTTTGAAATAAACAGCAGGCATTAGCCAAAGCTATCTGGATAGCAATAACATTCAACTCTGATCATAACCTGCTTGCTACTCTCTTGAAACTAATCATAAGTCTACAACAAAATAAAAACATTGGGAGATTAATAAAAGCCATTTTATCAGACAAGGCTCATTCTTCTTCAGTGCTACATTTATCACACAAGGGAAAATTACTTTATTACATGGGTAGCAACGCATTTACGACAGGCACTTGAAAAATAAGTCTGATTTTCATTTTGAAATTTTATTTCTTAGTAGTCATAAGCCATGTGGTCATCAAAAACCCTTTAAAATAAAACTACAACAGGCTACAAGTGCTTTGTTCTTGAACAAAAGGACTTGGCAGGTACATAAGTTACAGTTTAGGCAGTTGATATATGGTTTATGTTAAATCATAAATGAAATTCAACACTCTGGCCATCCCAGATTTAAACAATTAGGCAAAAGAAAGGGATTTTTTAATTATTTGGTAATTTTATATAGTCAAGCAAATAATTCCACGGAAGGGGGAAGTGCCACTCCTGCACTTACAAGATCAGTGGGTAAATCATTGACCTTGTTACCTACGTGTCACTGGCTTACCCCACCAGCCACTTCAGAACTCCATGGCTCTGCAAATTATCTGCCCCATCACAATTCTACCCCTAAACAAGTATTTCTGGGAAAACCTGGATGTCCACTCTTCCATTTCATGATATGAAGTTGTAACTTGGAAGCAGCCGCCCGACCAGGGAAACCCAGTTCCCATTCCTTTTGCAGTCAGGTGCGGACATATAACTCAGTTTCACTGTGAAATGAGGCAGGAGCAATGGGCACCACCCTGGAGCCGGGCCTTTAAGGAGCATGTGACTCTCCTCCATTCTCTCTTTCTTCCCGACCACCAGGTCCAAAGGGACTTGAGGGAATCTCCAGATGGAAGTCTCCTGAGCTCCTGAATGGAGAACCATCCACAGACCACCAGACTATTATGGAGGCAAAATATAAATTCCTATTGTGTTGGAGCCACAAAACATTTGGCTTGTAGATGTTGGAGCAAGTTACCCATTCTCAGAAACCAGAGGGTGAGTCCTATGTGCTCCTAAACAGTAAAATCAGCTATCCGGTGAGCTCCAGTGTACCATCGCTTTATTTTCTCATTCTGCTCTATTCCCTCAACATGAGGCATCCTAGTATCAATGAGGTACCACCAGTACCTCTGCTGGGCTCTACCACTCACACCACTCAGTCAAGCACACCTGCCACTTTCGCTGAGATCACCAGACACAGCTGCCACAGCCGCTGGGTGCAGCTGCATCCGCCGCCGTTCCTCTGTGTACCCTGGGACCTGCATATGCTCTGACCTGGCACAGTCACCCTCCCTGCACCCTGCCCTTCCCGCACCATGCAGGAGCCCTTGAAGTGCTGGCACTCCTCCAAGCTTTGTGGTAAAGTAAACAAACGTGCCTCTCCCCATTTTGATGTTAAACTCATTTGTCTTCAAGCAACTGAAAGAAAAAAAAAAAAACAATGATGGTGGCTTTAAGCAAAGAAAGCATTGACTTCATTCATATGACAAGACGTCTGGAAGAGCGTTCCAGATTTGGTGCGGCTCCACAACACCACCAAACACCTCATTTCTTTCTGTCTGTCTTTGCCATTCTCATCTGTTGGCTTTTTATTCTTAGGCCTATCGCCCCTTGATCACAGGATAATTACCACAGATCCAAGCAGCCCATCTGCATGGATGGTTTTGTTCAACACCAATTGAACAAAAAAGTAGGAGAGTTTTTCTCAGATGCCCACCTGCAGAGGCCTCTTTATGTAACACTGAGCAGGACTCCTTACGCACATGGTCATCCTGGCCCTGGAGAGCACTGGAAAGGGAACTCTGTCAAAAGAAATGAGGTTGCCATTAATAACTAAAACTAGTCACCACCCTCAAAATAAAACAAGATTGTGTTTGCCAAAAAGGAGGGGATTGGTCGTTGGGGTCAAAGAGGCCACTAACAATAGCTGCTACAGGTTCCAAACCACAGCACTGCCTTCGACTCACAAACGATGAACTCAAAGGCTTCTCTGTCATCTACGACTCAGCCGTGAGTCCCTGGGGGTCTGGCCAGGTGCCAGGCTAAGTGGCAGACATCTGCCTTCTATACCAACACAGACACACACACACACGCACTTGCTGAGACTATGGTTTTGATCATGGGTCAAGCCTTATCAAGCCTCTCTCTGTCTCCCTGGTAGTATGAGAGCTCACCACCTAGTCGTAATCAAAAAGGCTTCCTCACACCAGAGCCCCACCAGTTTGAGATAGGAAATCACCACACATATAGAGTATATCCCGTAATGGTCATTGTTTGGGCTCACACAACAAATTACCAGCCCAATCCTCCCACTTTCTATTTGCCTTGGCAGAGCTGGTCTGACCCAGACTTCAAACGGACAAGCACCTCATTTTTGATACATATGCAATACTGGTCAGAATGTCTCAGAAAAAAAGTCTTATTCTAGAACTATACAAAAAGAAAATACTGCTGGTGTTCAAGTCACGTTAACAATAAACACTAATAATGATAGCAGGTCATTAATTCAATATTAAATGCATTTAATTGTGTGAAAAATCAAAGCTTGCCATAGGGAGCACACTGCTTGTCAGGAATGGTATGTGTTAGTAGTTCTGAAAGAAAAATTCTAATTCATCTACAACTTCAAAGGGTAACATTTCCCAGGGGAAATGAAATTAATCATAGAGAAGGAAAATGCAACAGAGTTAAATGCATTTTTTAAACTCTTAATATTTTCCTTCTACCTATTTAAATGAATTCCCAAAACAATGGGCTCTGGTTGGTGAAAAACTGCAGAACAATCTGATGTGAGGCTTTCTGATCGTCTGCACTCCACAGTTAGGACAGGTCGCTCACGGACCTTTGTGATAAGTCAGGCTATGCAGCTGACACGAGGCTTCTGACAGACAGAGTGAGTTTGTTAAAACACATCATCTATCAAGGCAGAAACAGGTACGATATCTTTAGGGCTTCAGTTTAGGTTGGTGATTTCTAATCTACATAAATTTCCCTGGAACTGACTGTAAACTAGTTAAATGGTTGGCTGGTGACAAAAAGATGAGGAAAATAATGAATGCCTATAAAGCAGCACAAAAGATTTGGAGGGATTTGTATCTGCTCTATAATTACGTTGGCACATGGGAAATTAAAATTCTTGTTGGCCTCCTCCTTCCTCTCCTCCCTCCTCCCAGACCTCCTCATCTTGTCCCCAATAAAAGAGCTTTCGGAGCAAATAGGGATGGCACTTTGAGGTCGAGGAAAACAAAGAGAAAGGAAGATGAGAGGTGGAGATGAAAAAAGACAGCCCAGGGAGGCCTCTTCATGTTCCCCAGTGAGGCAAAGAGCTCTCACATAACCAGGAAAGCCTTTTTTTTTTTTTTTTTTTTTTTTTTTTTTTTTTTTTTTTTTTTTTTTAGATTTTATTTATTTGTTTTTAGAGCAAGGGGAAGGGAGGAAGAAAGAGAGGGAGAGAAACATTAATGTGCAAGAGGTACATCGATAGGTTGCCTCACACACCCCGCCAACTGAGGACCCTGGCCTGCAACCCAGGAATGTGCCCTGACTGGGAATCGAACCAGCAACTTTTTGGTTCACAGGCCAGCACTCAATCCACTGAGCCACACAAGCCAGGACAGGAAAGACTATTTTAACTCCACTGTCTGGCTGGCTTTAGGAAGCAAATAGTTCCAATGAATTTTTTACCTCACACTTCTATCAATACAGGTTGTACATTAGAGTGTGATTATCTGTTTGTTATTCCTCTAGACCAGGGGTGGGCAACTGCAACAGGGGCAAATCCAGCCCGCCACCGGTTTTTGTGCCACCCTCAAGAATAGTTTTTACATTTGCTTAACAGTTACAGAAATACATACATAATACACTCTGGCTGGGTGGCTCACTTGGTTGGAGCACCCTCCCATCTTCCCATACGTCATAAGGTTGCTGGTTCGATTCATGGTCAGGGCACATACCAATATTGCCCGTTCAACACCCAGGGCATGTAGGGGAGGCAACCAATTGACATTGCGTTCTCACATTAATGTCTCTTTCTCTCTCCCTTTCTCTCCCTCTCTCTCTAAAATAAATGAATATGTCCTGTAATGAAGATTAAAAATTACCTACACAATACTTTCCTTTTTTGTCTCTTGGCCCACTAAGTCTAAAATATTAACTCTCTGGCCCTTAAAGAAAAATTTTTCCAATCCTTGCTCTAGATGAGACCTCCAGGGGGCAGCATTGCTCATTACATTTCATCTCCTGGATCCAGATTACCATTAGCCTAAGGGTTGGATGGCTAAAAGAAAGTTTTAAGAGAGCATCCCAATCAGGGGAAGACATATTTCTCATTTGGAAATGAAGAAGCCAAGGCCTAGTGATGCTAATTGGGTGGTCCAAAGTCCAACAGCGTTTTAGTGGCAGAGCCAAAACTAGAAACCCCACTGCAACACCACCTGGACCCAGTGATGCCCACATACAGCATAACAGCACCTTTCGAAGTCTCTCTTTCAATCAAACTCACCGACCTCTGTGCTTCAGTAAGTACAAAGGCACAGCTATTCAGAATGTACCTTGGTGAAAAGAGACAAATGCATTTAGTAGGAAACTCCAAAAAAATTTAATCTTATTCCTAAATTGAGGTACCATTTAAAACTCAATCCCTGGGTAAGTGACAAACTTGATCTCATCCTAAATAATTAACTTCTGACAATATGGGCCTGATGCAGAGACACTGAAAAATACATTTACTGAGAGGTTCAAAAGTGATTTGTAATATATTTAATGGTAAACTAAGAGAGAAAAACACATTGACAATATAAAAATAAATTTCTTTCACTATGTATGCTCAGAATTACATCAGAGAGAAAATAATTCACTTGGTTCATTTCATACCCATGTTGAATGTCTCAAGTGATAAGAGTTTCTGACTCTTTCCTGGGGAGGCTATTCCCTAAACTAATACTTTTCCTTGTCATTAATGTTTTCCAAGGCAATATTTCAAGGTCTAATGGATTTATTCACCACTCAACACAGATGCTGAATTGAAACCTGTCTAATAATACTCAAATTGTATTATAATTTTTTGCTATGTTTTCAAAACTTGAGGATATAAAATCTCGATGTGTATATTTTAACAAATATTGATGCTTTCTTCGAAATTTGGGAGAAAAGAGTCAATGAACTGGGTATAACTAAATACTTTGCCCTACCATCTGGGCAGCTGTAATTAACCCAATGCTATTACATAGGTAAATTGTGTCTTTATGTCATCCAGGCAGTGTTAGAAAAAAATTTTTCCTTCCTCTCTCCTGAGTGCTCTTTTGAAAGTCTTGCTGCTCCAGTTAGTTCAGTGCTATTTATTTTTACTTGTGCTCATTACTTTAGTCCTCAGGAGTAATGTTCAATGTTTAGCAACAATAAATTTTATTTCCCACATGTCAGTCTGGTTACAAAGCTGACACAAATCCCTCTAAATCTTTTGTGTGGCCTCATATGCATTCATTATTTTCTTCATCTTTTTTCACACCAGCCAACTGTTTAACTAGTTTACAGTCAGTTCCAAAGTAATTTATGCAGATTAGGAATCAAGAGCAGTCCAAAGTCCTGCAGGCATCTCACCTGGCCCTCTCTGAAGTGGATGGTGTTCTTCCTCTAATCAGCTCCTCATACCCACCCCGCCCCCACCCCCCCATGTAAGAGCAGTGGAGCTGGCTGGCTTTAACCTCCAGCTTCAGAATGCACACTCTCTAATCATAATCAGTCAACCAGTCCTTATTTGTTTCCACCCATGTACTGCTCTCCTAAGGAGCTGCTCTGGATTAAAAAATGAATAAATAAAAACAAAATAAGTGACAACAGATGGGGATAAAAGGCACTGTTAAGTAAGTGACTTTTCAGAGTTGATTTCAACTTGGCTAAGGGGTTCAGAAAGTCTTGTTTCAAAAGTGAGTGTCATACCAAAAAGGGCGAGGGGACAAAGTGATCCTCAACTAAAATGTGTCAGTTTTCACTTATAAAAGGATGGACCAAAGACAAACTACAGTAAAATACATTCTTACTCTTTCAGCTGCATTAGGCATTTTGTAAATTTTACTCCAATACAACAAAAATCTTTTGTCCATTTAGGCTATATCAAAAAGGGGCAATGGCACTTTCTCTAAGGTTCAAGCGACCAACAAATATTTATTGATTGCCACTGTTGACTCTCTTGTGTGTTGAGAGCCGTAGAGAAGGTCATAATTGGCCTAAAAGATGTGATGATTGTAGACCCCTAAACACAAAGATGTCAAGGTCAAGGAAAAGGCCAAATACAGATGTCTGGAAGTCATGGAAGGAAAGAGGGGCATATCTATACACCCATTTTCTCTGTTCTTTTCTCTGTATCTCTCCTACCCATTGCCGAGGTAGAAAATCTCAAGCTTGATTCATCAGGACGTGGGTGCTGAAAATTTTAGAGCAGGCATAAAATGAGGTCATAGAAACCAGAGGAAACTTTCTTACAAACAAGGCTTCAGAGAAGCTATTCGCAAAACTCTGTCTGAATTTTCTAATGAAGCAATTCACACATACACATAATCCTGCCTTCAGGCAAGACTGTAGCTAGACTGTGTTCAGCAAGCTCGTGCTTTATTTTGCCTTTTAAAAAATTACATTATTAAGAAAATGACCTCTGAGAAGCACAAAATTTATAAATTGTATCCTTTTAAAAATTTCTTCATGAGAGATTGAGTCATAACAAAAAAAAATAAGGCAGCCCAACCCAAATAAGCTACAATAAAACCAAAAATTGAAGTGCAAACAGAAATTCATCAAAACAGAAATACTGTGTGCACAGGATAAAATCTACAAACAACATTCTGAATATTCTTATTAAAGCAATTATGATATTCTGGAATTTTATTACATTTGACCATCTATTCATTGGTTAATATATAATTTTTTTAATCTACTAATTTTTTTACTATGTCTCCAGGTCACCAATAAAAAAAAAATGACGGATCGTGGTTTCCACTGTGGATTAGTAAGTAATCGGTTCCTGCTGGAGCTAATTTTCCATAACTCTTTTCCTACTGTTTCTTCTTTCAAAATTATTTTAATCTTTTGGATGATTCTAAATGAACTATAGCCCAAACTTCATTAATAAACACATTACAATTCTCTAACCCTGTTTTCCTTCGTCATTAGGGACAGCTCAGGGCCAGCGCCGGGAGGACGGGAGGACGTGCGCAACTTTCTTCAGGTTCTCGGCTTTGATGGTGACTAGAAGCAGGCAAACTCCCTGGGCTAGTTTGCATGTTAAAGGTACTTCTGGCAGGTGTCTGGTTGAAGATCTAAACACTCCTCTCTCGTGTGAGAAAGGGCAAGCTCCCTTCAGTGACATGAATTGACAATAAGAAGCATATTCAACAGACTTAACTAACCCTTTGTACCCTCTTTTTTAAGCCATGAACCCTATATTAAAGAAAGTTTAGACCTAATGTTTTCTATTGTGTCACTCTGCCCCGCTTCCCCCAAGTGACAACAGCGGAAAACCTTCTAACATGTTACTGCTTCTTAATTCTAGCCAACAGGCAGAAATCTCCAAGTCTGGTTTTTTTAATTATTTTTTAAATCCTTTCCAATTTCCAATTTTACTTGCGTATCACTCCCTTATTTTCTATACAGAACAGAAGCGCTTGAGTTATGCATAAAACCTTTTAAAAGGCATTTTTCAGATAAAGCACTTTGTGTTATTAAGTATTGTAAAACTATTATTGCACATCACTTTTATTATGTAGCTCATTTTAAATGGGCCAGAACATTTTAATCATCCAAGAAAAGCCATAGTTTACAGCTTAAAATTGAAAATATATCTGCACATTTTTCCATAAAATATGCATGTGTGATTTTCAGTTCCTTTTAACTAACGTGTTTTGGAAATATGTTACAATAGTAAATGCAACAAATCTCAGTCAAGAAAAAAAGTAATGTAAAAAATATTATTAATAGCTATATATTTTAAATTTTACAGGCAACTTTATTTTGAAATATGAATCATTTTACATAGATAACCACTGTATTTACATGCCGTTTATCTACACTGTAGTATATTACCACTCTGGGTATAGAATTGCAAATTATATCAAAGAAATAAACCGTCAAAACAACATAAATTACCCACAATGCATTTGTGAAAAAAATGCATTTGTTAAAGAATTAAAGAGTAATCAAAAGAAATCAGATAAGGCCCACAACATGGATGCATGCAAGTTCACAAATGTAATATATTTGCAATCATATTATTGAAAATTATTTCCAAATTAAACCAGTGATGTAAAAAAGAAAGTTCTTGGATCATTTGGATTGATTATCTTCATAATCAGCTCCTGGTGAGCATATTAAACATGCACGATCCTGTATGTAAGACATATTTCTTTGATGGCACCATTTTGCTCAGATATAACTCCATAGCAAAACTGAGTCAGTCTTTAAAATGTGTATTTAAAATTTTGGAGGAGGGTGCATTTCTATAAGGCAAAGTTGGTTTGTGGTTTCCATTGCAAGAAAGAGAATTATTGTGCACAGTATAGGAAGTCTAATTTTATGGTTTGTCTGGCTGGGGAGCAGCTAGAGTTTTCAGCTCAACCACACCCGTCATGAATAACAATACATTGAATTTACATAACTCCTTCCTCAGTGGCATTCCAAGAACTGCATAATCTCATTTAGACTCATAACATCTCTCCTCGGAACCGCCAAGTAGGAAATGTCTTCATTTTAACCAATAGAAAAGGGGAGGCAGATAGGGATGGGATCATACCTTGCACCAAACAGATTAGAAAGTGCTTGTACTTTGCTAGCAATGGCAGAACTCCCAGCAATCCCCTGAGATAGACTCCTAGTGCACAGCCTCTGATGACCTTGTGCAAGCGCTACATTTCCACAGTGGCAACAGCAGACCACCACTGTCAGACAAGACTCAGTATTGGAAGAATAAAACCTATGCCTTTTCTTCTTCTTTTTTAATATTTTATTTATTTATTTTTAGAGAGAGGGGGAGGGAGAAAGAGAGGAAGAGAAACATCGATCTATGGACTGCCTCTCATGTGCCCCCAACTGGGGACCCAGCCCACAACCCAGGCATGTGCCCTGACTGGATATTGAACCGGCAACCTTTCAGCTCGCAGACCGGCGCTCAATCCACTGAGCCACACCAGCCAGGGCAAAACCTAGGCATTTTCAACACCTTCCCCCCAGCAACTTACCCCACCGAGCACACTACCAACCACCACCACTACCATCCAACCTAACTCTATGTAGGTCAGGACTGTGGCTTCTAGGGCCAAGCACCCATCCCTTGCCTCAGCCCTGAGTGGTTCTGGTCTTCCTACACGTTGGCTTCAACACACTGGATCTCCTCTGCTTATTCCTTTGGATTGGCATATCTAACCACAGGATTCTACTCCTGAACTTTGATTTCTGTGCCTCAGTGCTCCTTCCTGGCTTCGCCTTCAGCATGGGGGCTGCTGGTCATTCTCGAACCCTGCCAAAGCTCAACACTTCCACACATTCCAATAGGACAGATCTAGCCAGCCTATCAGCAGTCCGGATGCTTTGGGCCCCAGCTTCCACTCTAGTGCAAGCTGCGCCTGTAGCAGTGACTTCTAGTGTCCTTCTAGGTGATGGCCTGAACATGGGGCTAAGGAAAACAGAGTCATAGGAAGACTGTCATTCCATGGTCACAATTGTACTGCTTGATGACTTGCCAGCATTGCTGCAAAAACTCAAAGGTCTTCACAAAGGACCCAAGGAAAAACTGAATGTGATTAGCAGCTGGGCAAATAACTCCAAAATGCATGTTCTGCGAGCGATGGAATGTAGCATAATCTTCCTAGGAGCTGGGTATTGTATAATTGTGGTCTTCTTGCTCAAAATCCAGCACCACGGCTGGAGTGCTCCTGCAATAATCTACATAAAGAAAAAACTAGTCTCAGCTGGTATTGCTCAGTGGACTGAGCACCAGCCTAAGAACCAAGGGGTCACTGGTTTGATTCCCAGTCAGGGCATATGCCTGGGTTGCAGGCCAGGTCCCCAGTGGGGGACATGTGAGGAGCAACCACACATTGATATTTCTCTCCCTCTCTCTCTCCTTCCATTCCCCTCTCTCCAAAAATAAGTAAATAAATAATATTATTAAAAAGTTCTGCTGAACAGCAGAGCAGTTGCCTGAGATGCTCTGAGTTCTGTTAGAAGCAGCTTGCAGACAATACAACTCTAAGACAGGCAATATATTGCCCCTTAAAAGGTAGAGTCTAGCCTCCAGAAGCCACCTTGACTATTTGACTTGGCCTTTAAGAATATGCCCCGTAAACTGTGGCATTTCCTCTCAGTACTGGCCATTTCCTGACTGGGCCCCACCTTGCTTCCACACCCTCGCCACCATCCCACCACTTAGCTCTGCCTGCTCTTCAATGCTAGCTACCTGTGAGCCCTGCACAGGCTGACCCATGCAGTTGCTCCTCCATTAGAACACACCCAAGTACAATGTCCTACTGCCCTCCTCCGCAGTCTATCCCAACTCAATGTTTAAGTGATTTTTTCATCATTACCGTTTATTCGCATTCTCACTCCCAACCTCTCTAACCGAAAAAAAGATGATTAGATTGATAGATAGTCCAAACATATATTCCCTTATTTTTTCTTTCCAACATAACCCTAATTTCATTCAGTATTGAAGTGGGCCAAGCTGAAAATATTCTCCTTCCCTGACTCCCTGGCAGGTAGAGCCCCAAGATGCAGTTCTGATCAAGAGGTACAGAAGGAAGTCTTTGGGGAGAGCATTCCTTTCCAAAGAAAAAGGTTTACTCAGAGACAGACAAGTTGAGCCCTTCTTCCAGGATGGAATGTCCTATGGAGCCATAAATGGAAAAGCCGATCACAATCATTAGGTAACAAACCAAAGACAGAAGCCCCATGCTGAGGATGGCGGTGCAGGAGGACAGAAGGGGCTGGAACTCTGATGCACTGTGGGGATGCTTCCCAGTCACGGACTGTCCACCTGTGGACGTCTTGTTACAGGGAAAAAAAAAACTGTTTTGTTAAGGCACTGTGGTCAGATTTTTCTATTTTTGTATTGCTTGTTGCCAAATGCATTCCTATAGAATACATTGCTCTCCTTTTTCCCCATTGAACTTCAACTAGACTATTGTTTTCACATCCTAATGGTCAAAGCTCAGCTTTTTGAATTTTAGCTAGAAACACATTCTATTATTTAACTTATAAAACCAAAGCTCCTTCATATTTTGGGTAAAGTATATATATTAACAATGATATAAAATAATATTTAAGCATGAATTCTTCAATAATACACCCAGCTTAAACCAAAGGAACATGAGCAACAAAACCAGCAAATCATTTTACCTCCAAAGATGTAGTTTGAGCCCTCTCTTCATTACTCACTAGTTGTATGGCCATGAGCAAGTCACCTAAACCTCTCCAAGCTTCAGCTTCCTTATCTATAAAAGAAATAACAATAATGTCCACTCACAGGTTGCTGTTAACAGTCAATGGAAAGGCATATATGAATAATAATAGATATTGTTGTTGACCGTAACAATTACCTAAGAGAACTAACAGTTATTTCTCCATTGAATATAAATGCATTTTTAACTAATTTCTTTTCTGAATATATTTGCTGTGTTTGGGTAATAGCCTCTTAACCCAGTCAAAAGATAAGGTAAAGTTGCTAGAAGCTACTTTTTTTGTGGAAGCTCAACTCTAATTTAGAGGTGGACCTGGAGAGCCACAAAGAATCTCTCTGGTCCTGGGTTGTATGCTTTGATAATACAAGTTCATACTAGTGAAGCACAAAAGAATGCCACCACTTTTACCTATGACCTACAAAACCAAGCACCAAAAACCACCTAAAACTCAAAATTTTCTAATGAGCATATTTTGAATATTCATTAAGAGGAATTTCTTTCACTTTGCACACTGTAAATTTATTCTCTCAAAAGGCTGATTCTTAAACAGAGATGATCCTCTGGGTCATATGAGTATGTCCCATAATTTTTCAAAAACATTTTTTTAGGAGGGAGGTGGGGAGGGTTGGGGCGGTGGGCTGGGATGGGAGTAAAAGACAGAAAACTATACAAGAACAACAATTAAAATAAAAATTAAAAAAAGAAAAAATATTTTTTTAACCCTGGCTGGTGTGGCTCAGTGGATTGAGCACCAGCCTGTGAACCAGACGTGGAATGGGCTGGCCCCACACCCATGCGTATAAAAATTCAGGAGGGATATCTTGGGAGCAAGGAGTTCCAGACCCACATCAGGCCCCCCAGCCTAGAATTCCAGTGCCAGGAAGATAAGTCTCCACAACTTCTGTCTGAGAAATCCAAAGGGGATTGAGTCAGTGGAGGAAGCTACAGGAGCCCTAAGAAGTTCCTCTTGCGAAACCCACACATGTGCTTAGACTCATGCCCTCTGAGCTACAGCACTGGGGTGGCAGCTTGAAGGGTACCAGTGATACACAGGGAGAAACTGAAGTGTCTGGCATCAGGGTGAGCAAGGCTATTGTCCTTTTGCTGAGCCCTACCCACACAGAGCTGATGTGCTGGTACCATATGGGAGACTCCATCAACCTGGCTAACACTGTGTGACCTGCTTTGGAGATCCACAGAGGCTCTACTCCACCCAATTTATGGGCCCACCCAATCTGCTTTTCCATAAGAATGACTGGTCTTGCCCTGGCTGGTGTGGCTCAGTGGATTGAGCACCAGCCTGCAAACTGAAAGGTTGCCTGTTTGATTCCTGATCAGGGCAGATGCCTGGGTTGTGGGCCAGATCCCCAGTTGGGGGCACTCGAGAGGCAACCACAAACTAATGTTTCTCTCCTTCTCTTTCTCCCTCCCTTCCCTCTCTCTAAAAATAAATAAATAAAAATCTTTTTTTAAATATTGTCTTTTAAATTATATTTTATTAAGTATGCTATTACAGTTGTCCCAGTTTTTTCCCTTTTGCCTGCCTCCACCCAGCACCCCCCTCTCCCTGAGGCAATCTCCACACATTTGTTCATGTCCATGCGTCATTCGAGGTTCTTTGGCTACCCCATTTCCTATACTGTACTTTACATTCCCATGGCTGTTCTGTAACTGCCTATTTGTACTTCTTAATCCCCTCACCTCTTCGCCCTTTCTTCCCCTTCCCCCTCGTAGCTGATAACCCTCCAAATGATTTCCATATCTATGATTCTGTTCCTGTTCTGCTTATTTGCGTACTTTGTTTTTTAGATTCATTTTTTAAAGATTTTATTTATTTATTTTTAGAGAGACAGGAAGGGAGGGAGAAAAAGAGGGAGAGGAACATCAATGTGCTTGCCTCTTGTGCGTCCCTTACTTGGGTCCTAGCCTGCAACCCAGGCATATGCCCTAACTGGGAATCGAACTGGCAACCCTTTGGTTCTCAGGGCCACGCTCAATCCACTGAGCTACACCAGCCAGGGCTATATCCAGTTTTTGATAGTTGTGCATTTGTTGCCATTTTAATGTTCATAGTTTTGATCTTTTTCTTAAATAAGTCCCTTTCATATTTCATATAATAATGGTTTGGTGATGATGAATTCCTTTAGTTTTTTCTTGTGTGGGAAGCTCTTTATCTGCCCTTTGATTCTAAATGATAGCTTTATTGGCTAGAGAAATCTTGGCTGTAGGTCTCTGCTTTCATGACTTTGGATATGTCTTGCCAATCCCTTCTAGCCTGCAACGTTTCTTTTGAGAAATCAGCTGACAGTCTTACGGGATCTCCCCTGTAGGTCACTAACTTCCCTTCTCTTGCTGCTTTTAAGATTCTCTCTTTATCTTTAACCTTTGGCATTTTAATTATGATGTGTCTTTGAGTGGGCCTCTTTGCATCCATCTCATTTGGGACTCTGTGCTTCCTGGACTTGCATGTCTATTTCCTCCACCAAATTAAGGAAGTTTTCCTTTATTATTTTTTCAAATACATTTCCAACTTTTTGCTCTTTCTCTTCTCCTTCTGACTTCCTTATGATGCAAATGTTGGACCTCTTGAAGTTGTCCCAGAAGCTTATACTATCCTCATTTTTTGGATTCTTTTTCTTCTTGTTCTAATTGGTTGTTTTTTGCTTCCTTATGTTCCAAGTCATTGATTCGATTCTTGGCTTCATCAACTCTACTGTGGTTTCCCTGTAAATTGTTCTTTTTTCAAATTAGTGTATCCTCTGACTAGGTCTTTTTTATGCTGTTGAGGTCCTCACTAAGTTCCTTGAGCATCTTTATAAACAATCTTTTGAACTCTGCATTTGATAGATTACTTATCTCCATTTCATTTAGATCTTTTTTCTAGAGTTTTGATCTGTTCTGTCATTTGAGCCATGTTCCTTTATTTCCTCATTTTGGCATCTTCCCTGTGTTTGTTTTTATGTATTAAGTAAAGCTGCTTTCACTCCATTTCTTGATAGTGTGGCCTAATGTAGTAGGTGTCTAATAGGATCCAATGGCACAGCCTCCCCTATCACCCAAGCTAGGTACTCAAGGTGCACTTTTTGTGTGGACTAAGTACAACCTCCTCTTACAGTTGAGCCTTGGTTGCTCTTGGCAGGTCAATGGGAGGTATTTACCTAGGCAAGTTAGCTGCAAGGATTGGCTGTGACCACTTACCAGCAACTTCTGCCCTCCATGGAGGTTCAGCTGTGTGGGGATAGAGTGGTGGTGGTCCCACATAGTCTGTAGCTGTCCACTGGGTGCATAGGTTCTGGGGCTTCCCAGGTGGTGCAGGCCAAGGTCAGCCACCATCCGTGTTTTGCCTAGTGCCACCCTGCCTGAGCTATAAAGCAATCTGAGATGAGTGCTACTGCCACTGGGGTTGGAGATTCCCAGGTGAAGCCAAGCTGTGAATCTAGGCTGGCTGCTGCTAGTGCCAGGCCTTGGGCTCACTGAGGTAATCTATTGCTTGTTTGAGGATTTAGAAAGTTGTGCAACATAAGCCAAGACCAGCCATTCATATGGAATAGAAGCTTGGGTGGTCCTATAAGCTGGGTGGGGTGGACTCTCTGGGGATCTCCAAGGTAGGGCAAACAGTGTTAGCCAGATTGATGCAGTCTCAGATATGGCAACAGGCTTGCTGTCTCTACGGGTAAAGGGTTTAGAAAAAGGACAATGGTCTCTGCTCACCTTGATGCCAACCACTTCAGTTTCTCCCTGTATGCCATTGGTGCCTTTCAAGCTACTACCCTGGTGCCAGAGCTCTGAGGGAATGTGTCTGAGTAAGTGCATGTGTGGGTTCTTTAAGAAGAACTGCTTGGGGTTCTAGAAGTTTCTTCCATCAACTCAATCCCCACTGGTTTTTGCAGCCAGAAGTTGTGGAGACTTATCTTCCTGACACTGGAACCCTGGGATGGGTGGCCTTGTATGGGGCTGGGACTCAGGCTATAGGTCCCAAGATATCCCTCTCAAATTTTATCCACCACACATGGGTGTGGGACCATCCTGTTCCATGTCTATACCTCTTCTATTAGCCTGGGTTGGTGTAGTTTCTTTCATTCTATAGTTGTCAGACTTACATTCAACTTGATTTCTGATGGTTGTAAGTAATGTTGTTCTATATTTTCCCAAAAATATTTTTAAAGTATTGTAAAAGTGTTTCCTTTCCTCCTTCATTTTTTCATTTATGAATAATTGGCCATAAGTATCCAGGAACTAAGCATTGGGAAGAACCTGAGATATAAACTCACAGACAAAAGTTCCTAAAGCCAAGGACTTGGAGATACCCTAAAATACTGAAAAGCAGTGCATGTTCCTAAGCATCTTCCCACAGTCACAACAGCTCTCCTTAAGATGTCATTGTCATTTCCATAATGCTTAGACCCTGAGATTTTAAAGTGCATGTGTTATCTGCAATATGTAGTACCTTGGAGATGAGAGCTACAAACATTTCCTTGTAGAGTTTAGGCTTTTGTCCCTTCTGTCAAGGTTGGTAAGTGTCACTGTCTTCATTTCTGCCTGCATTTCATGCGGATCTGGACATTAACTTCTGTACCAGTTTCTATGAATACTCATTGCAACCTTGTTGATCATCAAGCCTGACAAGGTTAAACTCAAGAACGTGAAAGTCCGCTGAGAGCAGACCAGAAAATGTGGTCAGGGAAGTGTCTGGATGGTCCTGAGCCCATGAGAGAAGGGTGTTTGTGGCCCTTCTTGCATCCCTGAGGCCTGAATCCAGCCCACTCCCCTACTCACCAGCTCTATCCCTAGGGCACCTAGCCTCGGGTCAAAGGCCAATCTTGTCACATTTTGTTAGTTCTCACAGAGTCAATGTGCTGTGTAAAGGAAAGCTTAATGTAGGGTAAAACAGAGGCAGTCTGGCGTCCTCACCCAGGTGTCTGGGCAACTAAGGGAAGCAGTTTCCCATAACCTCGGGAATGGGCCTGACAAGTAGTTTTACCATAGGCTTAAGACTGGGTCCGATAGACTGTTCCCATAATTGTGAGTGGGCTCGCATGCATAGCATGAAGCTCTGTTGCATAAAATCTGTTGGCATCCTGCTGGCTTTGTGTGTGTTCCAGTATTTAAAGGGCTAGGGGATCCCTGCTGGATGCCATGCTGGGGGACAAAGGCCATGCTGTGTGTCACGCAAAGGGACAGGTGACATGCAGTGTACCATGCAAAGACATGTGGGGGACGTGCAGCTTGCAGCACGTGTGGACCACCCACCCTTGAATAAAGGCATGTCAGACATCCCAACAGTTCCGTGAATAATCCTCTGTCTGCCTGAATTATGTGAACCTGTCCAGCCTTGAGTAGTTGCAACACACACACTGTTACCGAACAGCAGTTGGGGTCCAGCTGCCCAATGCCACCCTCTAAGCAAAACCCCAGAGGCAAAGGTTTGGTGATAAAGGATAGCAGTCCTTATTCAAAAGCAGTCACTTAAGCCAATCAAGTCATAGCTTTCATCAAAAAGATATAGCTTATCTTTTTTCTATGGGGTTAGTTTATAAACTAAAACAACATAATATACAAAAGCTATACAATCTCAGAAAAATGGCAGGCCTCTGCCTCAGAGTCTGTTCCCTCTAGAACACCCAAAGAATCATGCTGCCATTCTCTGTCAGGCCAGGGTAGTGTGCAGAGTTCCTTCCCATCCAAAATACTGTCTGTTGGGAAACACAGGCAGCTGCAGCATGATCATCCAGGCATTCTCAAGGAAGAACGGCACCAAAGCCAGAGAGTGCTTCTTTTATTTCAAATCTTCTCACCCATAATTCCATGCGCTCTGAAGGCATTTCAGCCAATCCCATCCTAGCCTTGGCAACCTCTTTCTACAGCCCCTCCCTACTCCTTCCCAGTGATCTGATCAGATCTCTCTGTATCTATGTCATCTGGAGTTAGAGAAGTTATTTACCAACTTGTGCAACTACTTATCTGCTCCAAAATGTTGTTTATTCAGCTATAAAATTTGAAAATATCAACAACATATGGGCATTTTCTTATGTTTCTGGGGTAGGGGATAAAGGAGGTATAATGGTGTGCCTTCTCCCAAAAGCAATCTTTTATCAAGAGACCTATAAATGACCAGATTATCTAACTAGGCAATTTCACTTTGGGGAATCTATCCTAAAGACATAATCTGAAATTTATATTCCCAAGCATGCATTCTCCAAGTATCCTTCTTCCAAAGCTCCCTCTTAACACACTGATCCTGCAGCTTTTCTCCCATCTCCCATCTCCTGCTCTCTCTTTCCTTTATGACTTAAATGCACTTTCTTGTCTCTGGGGCAAGAATTCTTCCTCAAAAGAGAAGAAACAAAGCAAACAAATGCAGAATTCTCTTTGGCAGATAGGAAAGGGGTGGGACACCTACCTCCGAGACAGGACAGTAAGAAGCTAGGAAAATTCCTTAGCAAGTGGAACAGGGAAACTGAGACAGATAGCTAAACACAATGGCTGAGCAATTTATAGCTAGATGCAAAAGGTCACCTCCCTAGAGATGACATCTAGGCCTCAGTAGTATTTCAGCTCCAGGCCCAGAAAAGCAGCAAAACCAGGTGAGCGAGGCCAGAACCAACTGCAAAGACTAACCAGTCTGCTGCCCTCACCCTGACCAATCAGTAGAGACCAGGACCCTGAAAAGGCACACCTGGAGAACTGATGAATATTCTACTGAAACCCTCCCCTGAGACCTTCTCTTAGGATTCCCACCTGCAAGAAAGAGATAAAAGACTCAAGACAAAGGACTCAGCATGCACATTCTCCCTCTGGAGAGCAAAGCAGCCTGGCCATTCCCTTCCCCTTCTTCTTCCCCCACAGGCACTGCACACATCTCCTAAACTCTAAGTAACACAATAGGTTGTGGCAGCTTGCCTCTGGCTAATCCCCTGAACCTCACCCAAGGCCCCCTTTTCTCTGACTTCCCAGTGAACTAAGGCAGCCCAGTCTAGGCTCTTCTGTTGCTTCTTCTATGCCAAGACCTCCCTTATTTTACTGTCCCCGACTTTAATAAATGTACCCTCATAGTCACCTGGACTCATGTTGTGAAATCTTTCCTACACAAAGTCAAAATCCACACACTACAGCTGGCCCTAGCCAGCTCTGCTCAGGGCCAGGCCACCTGTCTAGTAACACCACTTCATGCAACTGAAAAAGAAAATAACCTCCTTCTTTTTTTTTTTAATTTGAGAGAATCGGATCACAAGATAGTTAAGACTCTAGCATAAAGACAGTCTGCCTCATTCTCCTCTTCCTTCTTTCACTCAACAAATATTTACTAATACTCACTATGTGCCAGGTGCCCCTCTAGTTACTGGAATATACTTAGTGGGGGAGGTAAACAATAACCAAAACATGGGAATGGCAAGATCAGCGTTACAATTTTAAGAGATCGCCCTGGCTGCAGTGTATAAAATAGACTGTAGGTATGGGGAGTGAAGGTTGGTTACAGCCACAGTGGAAGTGGTTTAGAAGGGAGGTGGTACTGGTTTGGACCAGGGTGCAAGCAGAAGAAATAGTGAGAAGTGTTCACACTCAGAACGTACTTGAAATGTAGCACTTGAAAGGATTTGCTGATGAATTGGATGCGAGGGTATGACAAAAGCAATGACGAATGCCAAAGAATTTTTCCCGAACAGGAAATGGTGGTGTCATTTTACTGAGATAGAATATACTGGAAAAGGAGCATGGAGCATGTTGGGGAGAAATCGAGTTTTTCTTTGGCTACCTTAAGTTTAAGATGACTACTCAACCTTAGTTGTCAAGTGGGCAGCTGGGAAAACAAACCTGGAATGCAAGGGAAAGATCAGAACTGGAGATAAAAATTTTGCAGATGGTGTTTTAAAAGATATTAGATAAAATCAGTTATCATAGGAGTAAAGGGTAGATGGGAGAAGTTCGAAATTCCAAAATTTAGAGATTCAGGAAAAGGAGAAAAAAAGAAAGAAAATAAGGGGGAAGAGGAGCGAGGAAAGGAGCCTAAGAAGGAATAACCAGTGATGGAGGAGAGAGCTAGAAGGAAGAGGCATCCAGAAGAAGGAAATGAGGGATGCGCAAGGGCTGCTAAGGAGTGAGATTGGTGACTTTGACCAGGGTGATGGTATGACAGTGTAACAGGGTGCAGCCAAGAGGGGGGCCCCAAAAGGGAGTTGGAATGGGGCCCAGAACTCACGGTGTCCAGGAAATATTAGAGGGACATATAAGATGTCCTCACCACTTCTCCCACAGGTATGAGTTGGGGGAAGGGACAAATGGAGCAGGGCCATTGAGTTGTTTTTGCATAGCAATAGGGCTGCAAGATAACCTC
>PVKU01011880.1:0-39824 GCA_004027475.1 Anoura caudifer
AATTAACACTTAAAACCAAAAATATTCATCAAATGCTTGGTATATGCTAGGTACTGAATGTTCACAAACGCATAAAACCAAGTTCCTGCCCTCAAGGGGATCATAGCTTTCTTGAGGGGCACACATAAACAGATACCATAAGGGTAGTGATTCTATGTAATAGAGAGACTTCTTAGTTGCTAAAAAGAACATTCATTCTGGGGAGTTTAAGCAGGAAAGGAATTTCTGGAAGGCCGAGTCACTCACAGAATACTGTGTCGAGTGAAAACTATGTCTCAAATCATGCTGTAGGACTGGTTTCAAACTCAGTTTACTAAATCAGGTCTTACTCTCCCTGCCAGCTGGCATCACAAAGAAGAAAACAAGTCCAGCTACAGAGAGTGAGAAGCACTGGAGCTGAGTACAGAGAAGGAGTACATGACTGTAGAGTTATAGAATATAACTTCCTATTTTATAACTCTCCTTCTTTGGAGAGTTATAGAATAAAACAAAACAACTGTTATTACAGAGTTATGACAAGGCCACAAGTAGGGAATACCTAGCCTCTCATTTTTCTCCTTTACTGAATCAAACTGACCACACCCCAAATTATCTTTAAGAATACAGATGGGTGAAAAACCCGAAGTACCAAAGAGCAGTTGCCAAAGTACCTTAAGAATGTGTCAGTTTTATTGGAAGTACTCAAAAAGTTATTCCAACAAAAAATGGTTAGGTGCCGAGAGGATATTACCTGTCTCCTGGCTTAATTCCCTCCTAGCCAGTCCCCTCCCCAGCTGCCACGAGAGACACTTGGCTGGCCCCTTCTCTGGAGAATGTCCTCTTCAAAGTGAAGCGACCTCTCAAAGTAGCCACATGACCCCTTATGCTGCCTGAGCTGTGACTCCAGGGGGAGAGAGCATCTCTCTGATCTCAGGAGACTTGCGACTTCCACACTGTGGGGACAAGGCAGCTGCATTCTGGTCCACTGGGAGTAGTAGATGAACTGCATGGTTCTGCTCAGACAGAATCCCTTCCTGGGCGGTTAGTTGAACATGGCACCATTTCCTGAACCATCTCCTTGGCTGCAGCTTTTCTCAAGGATCCTTTTTGACTATGCCAGACTTGTTTTTGGTGGGTCTCCAGAGAGTCCTGCGTCCAGAGAACTAGCATTCCAAAGGGATTACAGCTTTAAGAATCCTCCAAGTCCTTCCTAAAGGTCATTGACAGAGTGACTCAGTGACTTAGCACTGAAAGAAAGTCCAGGGCAGAACTTGGACAAAGAAACAAACAAAAAAACCCTCTCACCACCCAGGAGCATTGCCTGGGGTCCCAGAGACAGCCCCAAAACACAAAGGTAATAATTGCCTCTTGACACAATAGGGGGCCTCTCAGAGGGCTCCAGCCCAGCAGAGAGCAGCCTGGGATGTGCTGCATAAATTGTTTATTATTTTAAACTACTTGAGGATTTCAGGAGATGTCCCCCCAAATCTTTAACCCTCCTCCCATTGACAGATGGGGCCTGTTTCTCCTTTCTTTGAAACTGGGCTGGCCTGTGATGTCTTTGACAAATAGGGTATGGCAGAAGTGATCTACTTGATTTCTGAGGTTCCACCACAGAAGGCAATGCAGCTGGGTGTAAGAAGTCCTGCTGTGTAAGAAGTCCTGCTATCTTGAGGACCTGTGCTGGAGAGGCCACATGTAGGAGCACTAGGACACAGCCTAGGCTTCCAGCTATCTCACCCAGGCACCCAGCATGTGAATGAAAGAAGCCTCTAGATGATTCCAGCACCTGCCCTAGAATTGCTCCAAATTTCAGGTGTTCCTGACAGTGCCCCAGCCTTGCTGGAGCAGATGCAAGTTATTAGCACTGTGACTCAGCTGGATTCCTGACCTACAAACCCGTGGCATCACAAAATGATGATTTTACACCACTAGCTTTAGGTGGTTTGAAATGCAGCAATTGTAACTGGGATCCACCTTTTGCATTTAAAAGTAAGAAAACTGAGGCAGAAGGAGGGAGGGCCGGGGGAGAGAGAGAGAGAGAGAGAGAGAGAGAGAGAGAGAGAGAAAAGAGAGAAAGTGAAAGAGAAAGATTAAGTCAGAAAAACACAGGACAGAGACAGACTGCCTCCCTTCTGTGTGAGTTCAAAGCCCCACTATTCCTGAATCACTAATCACTGCTCTGCCTTGCTCCTTGATCCTGGGTATGCTCTGCTCCTCAGGGTAGTATTTTAAGAGGGAGACTGCAAACTAGAGCACATTCAGAGGATGTGGCTGCACACTGGGCTTCAGGAGGGATAATGGACTGGAGACATTTAGCTTTGACATAAGAAGTATTGCTGAAATACGTGGGCTATCTTCAGATATTGGAAACATTGTAAATGAGAAAATATTAAGGTTGTGGCCCTAGATGGCAGAGTCAAGAACAGCAGGCTCCACTGCTCAAAGTTTGGCTCGGTTAAAAGAAGAACTCTACTGATTACATCTGTTGGAAAAAGACCAGGCTGTCCAAAAATGCTATGAGTTTCCATCATTGGAAGCAGCCAAGGACAGTTGGGTCCTCCTGGGTAGGTGCCATGAGGGGAAGTAAGTAACAGGTGGGAATAGGAGCACATAGATATTTATTGTATTTTATTTTTTAAAATTTTAATCCTCACCTGGGGATATGTTTTCACTGATTTTAGGAAGAGGAGGATAGAGGGAGAAACATGTGTCAGTTGTCTCCTGTAAGCACCCTGACTGGAGATCAAACCCTTAAGCTAAGTATGCACCCTGACTAGGGATGGAAACTGCAACCTTTTTTGGTGTACAGGATGATGCTCCCACCAACTGGATAGGAGCACATAGCTTTTGAAGCCCCTCCAACTCTGAGATATCAGAATTTGGCATATAAATCAAGAGGGAAATAGAACCTATCTTCATTTACAAGAGTTGTCTCCAGGGAGGCAGTGAGCACAGTTAATTCATAGTACTTGTGTGCTCACTGTGTGCTCAGGTTTGATCACCATCCTCACCACACAAAGATTTTTAAAATTACATTTATGTCACTGACAAATTATATTGGTCCTACTTTGGTCACTGCTAAAAATCCAGACACAGATTGGAATATATAAATCTTTATTTTTCTGAAATGCACAACACAGGCATCTCAGTTTCTCCCCAAAACCAGTTCCTTTTGCCATTTCATTGGGATAAGATATGTCCCATGCTGTGTGATAGAAGGAAAGAGCAACTAATTTGATCAAAGACTGGAGAATCCCAAGCCTCTTGAACATAGTGTCCTTGGTTCAGAACATTGATTTTCAGCTTTCACTGTTACTAGGATGATGAGAGAATTTTTCTTCTACCTGTAGTCTAACATTTTTAGATGAGTCTGGGGAACAAGAGTTCATGACATTTCAGTTGGCTCAGATATATGTGTTCCTTTCTCAGCTGCCCACAAGTGTCTGTCTGAAAAAAATAGGCTTTCCCTGCCTTCCCACTGGTTGTCTGAGAGAAAAGGAAATTGGTTGAGATATTTATTAAAATGCCCTATTCCCCAGTTCCTTCTGTGCAGATTCAGATTAGTAGATGGAGGAGGGGAACGGTGATAAGTTAAGGTTGGGAAATTCCTGGGTACGGGAGTTAGAAACTACCACAACCCTTCTGAATACACCTTCATGCCAAGGTATTTGTTGGATGGATGTTATGGTTAGCAATGTGCTTATACCTGGGAGGATGATGGAGGGAGGAGTCCCAGCCTGATCTCTCCTTCTTGGTTAGAAAAACTGGCTAGAAAGCACAAGGTGGTGGGAGATATAAGACTGAAAAACTTGCTGTGCACCCCCTACCCAAACCCCCATCTGTGGCTAAGGCTGAGCAAGTAGGGCCCTGCAGCCCCAGCTTCCAGGCCCTGGCTCACATACTTCTGCACCTTCAGGGGTCACTGCCTACCAAATTTAGCAGGGCACTCTTGTCACCACTGGTGTCTTCCTAAAGACAGGAAGGGCATGAGAGAGGATTTGTGACATCAGCCTGAAATTTTCTTATAGATTTTAAACCACATTTTAAATGTCTTATTTTTTTTTACTACTTATAAAACAGTTCTTGTAACATATGTATTATTTTATTTTATTTATAATTATTTTATTGTTGTTCAATTACAGTTGTCTGCACTTCCCCCCACTGCATTTGCTTGGAATATTTGTCTCCAGCCCTTCACTTTCAGTGTGTGTAGGTCTTTTGTTCTGAGGTGGGTCTCTTGTAGGTAGCATATTCCTGGGTCATGCTTTCTTATCCATTCAGCTATTCTATGTCTTTTGTTTGGGGCATTTAATCCATTTACATTTAAAGTTATTATTGATAGGTACTTATTCATTGCCATTTTTGTACCTGTGTTCCTCTCCCTCTCTCTCTCCTTTCCTTCCTTTTCTTAAAGCAGGCCCTTTAGTATCTCTTGCAGAACTGAATTGGTAGAGGTGTATTCTTTGAGACTTCTTTTGTCTGGGAAGCTCCTTATTTGGCCTTCTATCTTGATTGAAAGCCTTGCTGGGTAAAGTAGTCTTGGTTGCAGGCCTTTGGTTCTCATTACTTGGAATATTTCTTGCCATTCTCTTCTGGCTTGGAGTGTTTCCATTGAGAAGTCAGCTGCTAACCTTATTGGGGATCCCTTGTATGTTACTTCTTTTTTTCTCCCTTGCTGCCTTTAAGAGTCTTTGTCTTGGAATGTTGCCATTTTAATTATGATGTGTCTTGAAGTGGGCCTCTTTGGGTTCCTCTTGGTTGGGACTCTCTGTGTTTCCTGGATTTGTGTGACTTTTTCTCTCATCAGATTAGGGAAGTTTTCCATCATTACTTTCTCAAACTGGTTTTCTATCACATGCTCTTCTTCTTCTCCTTCTGGTATCCCTATTATACGGATACTGTTTTGTGTCATGTCTTGCAGTTCCCTTATCACCTGTTCATTCTTCCTGAGTCTCTTTTCTTTTTCTTGCTCTATCTGACTTTTCCCCCCTACTTTGTTCTCCACCTCTCTGATTTGATCCTTTTCTTCCTCCAGCTTACTTGTAATTCCTTCTAGTGTATTTTTTATTTCTGAGATTTTATTGTTCATTTCTTCCTGGTTTTTGTTTATAGTCTCTATTTCCTTTTCACACTGGTGTAGTTCTCACTCAGGTCCTTGTAGTTGTCTGTGACTTCCTTGAGCATTTTCATAACCAGTATTTTGAATTCTATATGTGATTGATCACCTCCATTTCATTTAGCTCTTTTAGTGGGGAGTCTTTCATTCCTTTTGATTGCATGTTTTTTTGTCTCCCCATTTTAAGTGACTCCTTTTGCTAGTTTCTGAGCTTCCTGATGTTTCCCTTTGCTAGCTGTCTTTGTAGGGTGAACTTCTATGGTAAGAATTCTGTTGGGTTCAGTGGTGTGGTCTCTTTGATCTCATTGTCTGGACCCTCTAGGCTTGCCTGTTCTTCCTTTTATGTGGGCTCTCTTATTGTACTTGAGTTTTTATCTTTTGGTGGCTCCTTTGTTGTTGGCTTTTCTCCTCTAGCAGGTATACTGATGTTCACAGTTCCCACCTATTCTTGCATGTGATTAGTGGCAGGGAGTAGGCAAAATGGATTAAGACAGCAGGAAGGTATTTTATGGGATTTAAAGTGCCAGCAAGTAGAGAAGAGATATGAGATTTTTTGGATAAGTATAGTGTTAACTGTAATATTTCACTTAACTAGTCACTTTTTATAAAAGCTGGAAGAGAGGTAAGACTCTTGTTAGAGGGAGGAGGATTGTGAGCTGAATCTAGAAAACAGAGCACTTGTGCAAGGTTAGATGATGACATATAGTGAGAGTAAAGGATAGTAAGTAGGCATAGTGTGAGAGAGAATAGAGTTAACCACAACAATAATAATGCTTAGGATTAAAGTGAAGTGGGTTAAGATTATGGAGGATTGCTGTAGTAGGTACAATTGTATGGAATGACAATTATTTACAATAGTACTGGAACAACAATAATATGAAAAGAAATATGTGATTTGGATAACCAGAGTAGAAAGTACCTGATCAAGAGTTGTGTGTTATTGGAACACTGGTGAAGTGAAAGACGAAAAATTAAAATACAATAAAGAGAGAATAAGGAAAACCAGTCAAACAATGCAATGAAACAGAGATATAAAATGAGGAAAACTAAATATAAGGAAGAGAAATAAAAAAATACTAATAAAATAAAAGTGGTAAAAATAATGAAAAAATACACATAAACAATAAAATGCCAGCTCTATGGGATAGCAAAATTACATTTGTCTCAGTTTTTCAGTTTTGGGGGTTAGCCTTGTGCTCCACCTTTTGATCTGTTTCTGGACCCCTCATAATTCTAAGTCTTATTGTCTCACTTGGGGGAAGAAAAAAAAAAAGGAAAAAATAAAGAGAGAGGAACCAAAAAGAAAAAAATAAGCCTCCTGTTCATGTTAAACCTGTTCAGCAAGTTCTGTTGGTCTTCCTAGATGCCACAGGAAGAGAGAGACTGGGCTTTGCTTTTCTCCTTTCCTATGGTTTGAGAGGATGGGGACCAGGTCTGGGCTGCAATGTTCACAGTTTCCTGGCCTCCAGCTCAGGTCCTCTGTGAACTGTCAGGCTCAAATCAGTCACTTAGCTGTGTACAGCATGAGACAAGCTGGTCAGTGTGGTTCCACACTTGGCCACACAGTCTTTCGGTGCATGCAGATGAGATCATCCTTGGGGCAAACCAGTTGCAGCTGGAGAGTTCTTTAAAAAGCAACTGCCCCCTGTTCTTAGCAGGCATGTGGGTTTTCACACAGTCCAACTTTCCAACCAGTCTGGAGACTATCTAAGTCAGGGTCCCACACAGCCCAACTCCTCCCTTCTCCAGGTGTCACCTGGCACCTCAGTTTCTCTGGTGCTGGCATCCACAGTCCCAGCGGATGTGTACCACCTCTGTGTGTCTCCCACTTTGTCTTTATTCCCTTTAGTGACTTCCAGCAACCAGGTCCTTCCTAGTACTGGGCTGTCCTCCTTGCTCCGGTAGGGGAGGGAGCTGGTGATTTAACTTTTCTCCCTTTATACTGTGGCAGGCGCCAGGCCAGGGGCTGCAGCAGCTCTAGTCCCCATGCAGATCCCAGGGACCTTACCATCCCAAAACAATCCCCTTACCCTCTGTTTTTCAATGTTCTCTGCAATTTTTGGCCTCCAAAGTTCACATAAGCTGTGATTCTGTTGGCTGTCCACTCTGTTCCTCAGACGATTGGCTAGGTGTTCCAGGTGGATGCAGGGAGAACTGGCCTCTGCTCCCACCTACTTCTCTGCCATCTCCATACTCCCAGTGTGCTATTTTTTTTAAAAAAATTTATTTTAATTGTTGTTCTTGTACAGTTTTCTGTCTTTTACTCCCATCCCAGCCCACTGCCCTGACCCTCCCCACCTCCCTCCCATTTCCACCCCCTAGTTTTTGTCCATGTGTCCGTTATACTTGTTGCTCTAAAGCCTTCCCCTTTTCCCCTGAAATTCCCTCCCTTCTCTCCTCTGGTGACTGTCAGCCTGTTCTCAATTTCAGTGTCTTTGGTTATATTATGCTTATTTGTTTGTTTTGTTGATTAGATTTCTGTTAAAGGTGAGATCATATGGTATTTGTCCTTCACTGCCTGGCTTAGTTCACTTAGCATAATGCTCTCCAGTTCCATCCATGCTGTCATGAAGGGTAGGAGCTCCTCCTTTCTTTCTGCTGCATAGATTTCCATTGTGTAAATGTACCATAGTTTCTTGATCCATTCATTTACTGATGGATGCCTAGGTTGCCTCCAAAACTTGGCTATTATAAATTGTGCTGCTATGAACATTGGGGTGCATAGGTTCCTTTGGATTGGTGTTTCAGGGTTCTTAGGAAATAATCCTAGCAGTGGAATTGCTGAGTCAAAAGGTAGATCCATTTTTAATTTTCTTAGAAAATTCCATACTGCTTTCCATAGTGGTTGTACCAGTCTGCAATCCCACCAATAAGTGCACTAGGGTCCCCTTTTCTCCACAACCTCTCCAACACTTGTTGTTTGTTGCTTTGTTTATGATGGCCATCCTGACTGGTGTGAAGTGGTATCTCATTGTGGTTTTAATTTGCATCTCTCTGACAGCTAGCAATACTGAGCATCTTTTTATGTCTGTGGATCCTCTGTGTGTCCTCCTTGGAGAAGTGTCTGTTCAAGTCCTTTGCCCATTTTTAATTGGGTTGCTTGTCTTCTTAGAGTGGAGTTGTATAAGTTCTTTATATATTTTGGAGATTAAACCCTTGTCTGAGGTATAATTGGCAAATATGTTTTCCCATACAGTTGGTTCTCTTTTATTTTAATACTGTTTCCTTTAGCCCCTTTGGCTATGCAGAAGCTTTTCATTTTGATGAGATCTCATTTGTTTATTCTTTCCTTCATGTCGCTTGCTTTAGGGGACACATCAGTAAAAATGTTGCTGTGTGAAATATCTGAGATTTTCCTGCCTATGTTCTCCTCTAGGACTTTAATGGTGTCACAGCTTACATTTAAATCTTTTACCCACCTTGAATTTATTTTTGTGTATTGTGTAAGTTGGTGCTCGAGTTTCATTTTTTTTTTGCACGTAGCTGTCCAGTTCTCCCAACACCACTGGTTGAGGAGGCTATTTTTACTCCATTTTATGTTGCTGCCTCCTTTGTCGAATATTAATTGACCATAGAGACTTGGGTTCATTTCTGGGCTCTCTGTTCTATTCCACTGGTCCATGTGCCAGTTTTTGTGCCAGTACCAGGCTGTTTTGATTACAGTGGCCTTGTAATACAGTTTGGTATTGGGTATTTTGATCCCTCCTACTTTGCTCTTCTTTCTCAAAATTGCTGCAGCTATTCGAGGTCATTTATGGTTCCATATAAATTTTTGAAGTGTTTGTTCGATGTCTGTGAAATATGCCATTGGTACTTTAATAGGCATTGCATTACATCTGTAAATTGCTTTGGGTAGTATGGACATTTTAATGATGTTAATTCTTCCAATCCATGAACATGGTATATGTTTCCATTTTTTTGTGTCTTCCTTGATTTCTTTCTTCAGTGTTGTGTAGTTTTCTGCATACAGGTCTTTTACCTCCTTGGTTAGGTTTATTCCTAGGTATTTTATTTTTCTTTTTGCTATATCAAATGGGATTTTTTCTTGATTTCTGCTTCTGCTCTTTCATTGTTGGTATGCAGAAATGCCTTTGATTTCCGGATATTGACTTTGTATCTGGCTGTTTGGCCAAATTCATTTATTAGGTCGAGCAGCTTTTTGGCTGAGTATATAGGATTTTCTATGTACACTATCATGTCATCTGCAAACAATGATAGTTTTTTTGATTTCACCTCCTTTCTGATTTGGATGCCTTTTATTTCCTTTTCTTGTCTAATCATTGTGGCTATGACTTCCAATACTATATTGAATAGAAGTGTTGAAAGTGGACACCCTTGTCTTGTTCCTGATCTTAGTGGAAAAGATTTTAGTTTTTGACCATTGAGTATGATGTTGGCTGTAGGTCTCTCATATATGGCCTTTATTCTGTTGAGGAATGCTCCCTCTATTCCCGCTTTGCTGAGTGTTTTTGTCATAAATGGGTGTTGTACCTTATCAAATGCTTTTCTGCATCCATTGATATGATCATGTGATTTTTGTCTTTGTTTTTGTTTATGTGATGTATTACATTTACTGATTTGTGAATATTGAACCATCCTTGTATCTCTGGGATGAATCCCACTTGGTCATGGTGTATGATCTTTTTAATGTATTGTTGGATGTGGTTGGCCAATATTTTGTTGAGGATTTTAGCGTCTATGTTCATCAGCGATATTGGCCTGAAGTTTTCTTTCTTTGTTGTGTCTTTATCTGGTTTTGGGATTAGGATGATTCTGGCTTCATAAATAGAGTTTGGGAGTCTTCCATCATTTTGGATTGTTTGGAATAGTCTGGGAAGGAGAGGGGTTAGCCCTTCCTTAAATGCTTTGTAGAATTCTCCTGTGAAACCATCAGATCCAGGGCTTTTGTGTGTTGGGAGTTTTTTGATTACTGCTTCAATTTCATCTGCTGTTATTGGTCTGTTCAGGTTTTCTGCTTCTTCTTCATTGAGTTTTGGGAGATTATTTTTTCTAGAAACTTGTCCATTTCACCTAGGTTTTCAAATTTCTTGGCATACAGTTCTTCATAGTAATTTCTTACAATCCTTTGTGTTTCTGTGGTGTCAGTTGTAATCTCTCCTCTTTCATTTCTGATCGTGTTTATTTGGGTCCTCTCTCTTTTTTTCTTGATGAGCCTGCTTAAAGGCTTGTCAATTTTGTTTATCTTTTCAAAGAACCAGCTCCTGGATTCACTGATCCTTAGAATTGTGCTTTTAGTCTCTATGTCATGTAATTCTGCTCTTATCTTGGTTATTTCCTTTCTTCTACTTGTTCTGGAGTGTCTCTCTTGTTGTTCCTCAAGTTCTTGTAGCTGTAGGGGTAAGCTGTTTGCTTGAAATGTTTCTATCTTTTTTACATATGCCTATATTGCTATGAACTTCCCTCTCTGGACTGCCTTCACTGTGTCCTGTAAGTTTTGGATTGTTGTGAGTTAATTTTCAGTTGTTTCCAGACACTTTTTGATTTCTTCCTTGATCTTATCCTGACCCATTCATTGTTTAATAGCATACTATTCAATGTCCATGAGATTGAGTGTTTTTGATTTTTTTTCCTTGAGGTTGGTTTCTATTTTCAGTCTCTTGTGCTCTGAGAAAATCCTTGATATGATTTCAGTTTTCTTGAATTTGTTGAGGCTTGTTTTGTGTCCTATCATATGGTCTGTATTTGAAAATTCCTTAAAATATTTAGAATATTTTTTATTGTTTTCTTTTTCTCTTATTAATTTATGCTCCATATTTCATTATTTTCTTCCTCTGCTAACTTTGCATTTTTTTTTACAAAAATTAGTTTATTTACTTGAGATTTGTTTTTGTTGTATATATTTATTCCTATAACTTGCCTGTTATAATTTTTTTTTTTGCAACATCTCCTGTTTTGGAATGCTGTTTCAATTTTCATTTTTCAGGATATGTTAAAAATTTCTTTAGTTCACTGTTGTTCAAGAGTGTGTTGTTTCATTATTATGTATTTGATATTTTTCAGTTTTCCACATGTTATTCATTTCTATTTTTATATTTTGTGGTGGAAAAAATATTTAGTATAATTTTCATTTTTTAAAAGAGTTTATTTTCATTTGTTTTCAGACAGAGAGCAAGGGAGGGAGGAGATGGAGAGAAACATGGATGTGTGAGAGAAACATCAATCTGTTGCCTCTCACACACCCCTAACCAGAGACCTGGTCTGCAACCCAGGCATGCACCCTGACTGGGAATCAAACCAGTGAACTTTTGATTTGCTGGCAGGCACTCAATCCAGTGAACCACACTAGCCAGAGTTCTTTTCCCTTTTTAAAAAATGTTTTTATTTTATTGTTGTTCTATTGCAGTTGTCTGAATTTCCCCCAGTTACTTTCTACCACTCCACCCACCTCTGCTCTCTCAGTAAATTCCCATTGGTTTCTTACTGATAGTTGCAATGTCCTTTTTCATGGTGGTGTAGTTCTCAGTAAATTCCTTGTAGCTTCTCTGGAGTTCTTTGTAGTTATCTCTGACCACCATGAGCATCCTTATAACCATTATTTTACACTCAATGTCTGATAATTTGCTTGCTTCAATTTCATTTAGCACCCTTCTGGGGATTTCTACTTTCCTTCAATTAGGGGTTGTTTCTTTGCCTCCCCATTTTAGGTGACTTTTCTTGTTTGTTTCTTCATTAGAATGCTCTGCTTTGACTCCCTGTCTTCATAGTATGATCTTCTATAGTAGGAGACCTGTGGGACTTAGTTTTGCAGTCTCCTTGCTCTGCTCAGCCTGATGCTTTTAGGATGCCCTGTACACCATTTATGTGGGTTGTCCAGTTGTGATAGGGTTTTGGTTGTTCTTGGGTAATTCTTTGGTGGATCCTTCCCACTGTTTGCTGACAGAGAGTCACTCTACCTACCACATCTTCTGTGCTATTGTACAGTTCTGTCAGAACAAAACCATACAGCCCTGGAAACAAACCCACACCACATAAATAACTGCCACCCACAACCAGACTATCAAAATCAAATGAACGAATATCAGTAAAGATGTAAATACATTAAGGCTATCATAGAAACGAAAAATGAATATGAGATGACCAACTGAAGGAAAACTGATTTTGAGAAGGTAAAGAGGGAGGAGAGAAAATAGTAGGGGATAGAAACAAGGTGAAGAGTGAAAGAAAATAAAATTTGCATCATAAATAAAAAGGGGAGAGAAGAAGGCAAAATAGAATTAGAGAAGGGACAAGTACAGTATTAGGTTTAAACAAAAATTTAAACAATACATAGTGAAAAAAGAAAAAAATAGAAACCAAATTCGAGGAAAGAAGTCCACCATAGCTCTATTGGCAACAAATGAGCAAAGATTAGAAGAGGTGAGATGGGAGTAAGAGGGGAAAAAAGAAGGAAAGAACATCTTAAAAAGATGTCTGGACAAAAGAGAAGTAATTAAGAGAGCACAGAAGGAGAAGAAATACTAACAGTAAGGAATGAAAGTCGGGTTAGGACAGGGAAAATTAATATTTAAAATGAAAAAAGAAAGGGCAGGAGGAAGGCAAAATGGAGTAGGAAAGGGGAACAGTAAAATTTGACCTTTGAAATATAAAAATAGTGAAGATCTAAAAATAAAATTGAAGAAATGCAACAGTCATTACTTTACCAAGAATCAACAAGCAAAGGTTGATAAAGATGGAAAGAGAATAAGGGTATTTAAGAACAGGAAAAAGAATGAGAAGTGACTAATAACAAGAAACATGGTTTTGAGAGGCTGGGGTGGGGACAAATAGTAAGAGAGCAGAATGCAAACAAGTCGTAGCAGGAGAGAAAATACAATTAAAAACAAAAATAAGAAGTGGAAGGAAGAAGGTATAATGGTGTAAGAAGGGAGGAGCAATATATAATATTTGGAATAAACTATGATATAGAAACTCATGACATATTAGGCGGAAACTTGAAGGAAAAGAAATAAATGTTACAAAGCTATGCAGGAAAGGAAATAATGCAAATCATTAAGAAGACTGCAGTAGCTTCATCTCAGTAGAATCCAGTCTTCTCATTCTGGATCTGCCCCTGGCGATGTCAGATGGTGTCCCAGTCTGGCCCTAGGCAGCCTGTTCAAGGCTACAAGTGATACACAGTCTGTGGCTGTCTTGTTCAGATTTGGCTGGACCCACTATTTTGCCCTGTGAGGTTTCCATTAGCCCTGGGCCCAAGTGTGGTTCATTTAATGATCTGAGGGGACTGCCAGTACCTTCTCCACCTGTCTCCACCCGCTCCAGGGGGCCTCTGGTGCATTCTGGAGGGTGGGAATACTGGGTCCCCCTGGGGGGCACTATTCAGTCTTCAGTGAATATGGTGGCAGTGTTTCCCCATCCTGTCATCACATGTCTTGGTCTGTCCCAGATTTTTTCCAATAACGTATAATTTCTCATGATTTTCCTGATTGTTTCCTGTGAGGGACCAATCTGTGTAAATGGACAGGGGTTTCCTTCTTGGTGCAGGCAGCAGCTCTGTCTAGATGCCGAGGCTGGGTGGTGGGGCCCTGAATCCCACTTGTTACACCTGTCTCTATTCTTTCTTCTCTACGGGGTTTAGTGATTCAGTGCCTGAGGAACAATGTAGTTTGTAGGGTCTGGTTAAGGGCCCTTTCAGAACTTTTTCTTCTTTCCCTGGTGGAAATGTGCCCAACAGAATGCTCCTGAGCCTGGCCTCACGGATGTGCAGAGCCTGTAATGCCACAGGTGGTGGTTGGGCTTGCCTGTCTGTGAGGGGATCTGGCTGGCTGCACCAGATCTCAGGCATTTGGTTCCTAGTTTCCAGTCTCCACCTTACCATTCTCTCACAGGAAGATAGGGCCCAATTTCTCTATTCTGAACATCCCCCAGCTTGCTAGCCATGCTGGGTGGGACCCACAGATCCTTCAGTGTGACTTTATTCCTTTGAGTTCTCTATTAATAGAGGCACTGCACCTGTGCACACTCACATGGGAATCCCAGGTGCCTGCTGAATCTCGGGTCTCACCTCAGCTCCCTTTTTAAAAGAGTTTCTGTGTGGCCCCTACATTGCAGGACCAAGCCCTGGGGGACCTTTTTGCACACATTATTCTCCACCAAAATCAGAGTTTCTCATGATCTGGGCTGGCCATCACCTGTCAGAACCTCTGCCAGTTTTAGATAAAGTTTCTCTCTGCATCTTTCCCAGGTGGCTTTGGGAAAAGCCTTGCAGATATAATATTTGTTACATGGGGTGTTGTTGGCATGCTGTTCTTACTCCCTCCAGAGATTTTCAGCCTCAAGGGGTCCTGCTCCCACCAAGCTGTTTCTGAAGCCAGAACCTCTCCAGCTGTCTCTCTCTGCCACCAGTGCTCGTGGTTCCTTCACCAATCTGCAGCCACTGCGACTCTCTGCAGCCAGAAGTGTTGGTTTGGGCCACAGTAGCAGAAGTTGCTCTGCTTGGAGAGCCCAGGTCACCCACTCCTGGGTGCTCTGCAGGCAGGCAGGCTCTTGTCCACTTGCACACACTTGCGTCAGTGTACACACCCACTCACTCACTCTCCGTTGGATTTTCAAGCTGACCACTCTGTGGCTTGGCTGCAAGACTCGTCTGAGTCTGGGAGCAGGTGGACACAGCCTCCAGCAACCCTGCAGCCTTCTTGGATCTCCCCAATATAATTTCAGTCTTCTTAAATTACCTCAAGCTTATTTTGTGGCCTACCATATAATCTATCCTAACGGTATTCCATAGATATTTGGAAAAAATGTGCATTCTGCTGCTTTTGGATGGAATGTAATATAATGTATATGTCTGGTATGTCTGGTTGGGTCTATAGTGTTATTCAAATCTGCTGTTTTCTTATCTATTTTGTCTGGATGATCTTTCTATTGTTGAGAGTGGGTTGTTTAGGTTTCCAACTATGATATCCTGTTTATGTCTTCTTTTGTTAGTAACTGCTTTTACATTTAGGTGCACCAATGTTGGGTGCATAAATATTTACAATTGTTTCATCTTCTTGGTGGATTTACTTTTTATCATTAGACAGTGTCTGGCAGAAGTAACACCTGCTTGAGTGTGGTTGGTAGGGTAATAATATGGGTGTAATAATTTGTAGTTTTAATTTGAACATTTCACCTAAAATTTCATATGGTGTGCTTGAGTGTGATATTGTTATGTTACATAAATTCATACTTATAATTTTGTAATAAAAAGGTTTTTTTTGTGTGTGTGCTGGACCCTGTATAATGAACTTCATTGTCTCTTCATCATTTTTATCTTAGTCTATTTTGCTTTATATAAGTAAAGCTAACATTGTTGTGTTACGTTACCATTTACTTGAAATACCTTTTTCAATTTTTTCACTCTTGGTGTGTGTGTGTCTTTAAAACTAATGTGAGTCTGTTGTAGGCAGCATATCATTTGAATTTATTTATTTATAAAGATTTTCTTTTATTTTTTAATCTTTTTTTATTGTTGTTCAAGTACAAATTCTGCCTTTCCCCCCCACTCCTCCCCACCACCCCAACCCTCCCAACCTCCCTCCCCTGTCTTATTTATTTTTAGACAAAGGGGAAGAGAGGGAGAAAGGGAGGGAGAGAAACACCAATGTGTGGTTGCCTCTCGCACGGCCCTCCTGGAGGTGTCCTGGCCCACAATCCAGGTATGTGTCCTAGACTGGGAATAGAACGGACGACCCTTTGGTTTGTAGACTGGCACTCAATCCACTGAGCCATGCCAGCCAGGGCTGGAATTTATTTTTTAATCTCTTCTGCCATTCTATGTCTTTTAATTTGAATAATTAGTTCCTTTATGTTAAAGTAATTATTTATAGGAAAGGACTTATTGTTGTCATTTTGTTTATTGTTTTCTGTTTTGTAGATGCATTGTTCCTTGTTTCTTATTTTGCTGTTCTTTTGTCATTTGGTGACCCTTTGTAGGGGTATGCTTGGATTTCTTTTTCATAATCTTTTGTTTCTTTACTATAGCCTTTTTATGTGTAGTTGTTGTTAGGATTACATAAAATATCTTATATTTACAACATCCTATTTTAAGCTGGTAACACCACATTCAGAGTCTAAATTGATAACATCTTAACCTCTTATAATATATATGAACTTCATCCTTTTACTTCTCTATCCCTCATATTTTAGGTTATCAATGTTAAACTAACACTTTTTTATATTGTGTATCTAATAACAGATTACTGTAGTTATGGTTTTGAATATTTTTGGTTTAAAATTTTTTTAAACTTTAAATTAACATTGTACATGAATTATGTACTATTATTATATTAGAGAATTTGACTTTGACAATGTATTTATATTACCAGTAAGTTTTACAAATACATTAATATTTTCATGATGTTAATTATTATCTTTTATTTTTGCTTGATCAACATACTTTCAGATTTCTTGTAAGGCATGTTTGCTGGTGATGAAATCTCTCAACTTTGTTTATTGGGAATATTTATAGCACTCCTTTATTTCTGAAGAACAGCTTTGTTGGGGACAGTATTTCCAGTTGACAGGGTTTTTCCCCATTCAGCAAATATCTTTTATCCCTCTCTCTTCTGGACTGGTAAGTTTCGTGTGTGTGTGCGTGTGTGTGTGTGTGTATGTGTTTGGAGTTGTTTTCTTATTATCCTTTTGTATTGTTGTTTAATTACAGTTGTCTCAATTTTTCCCATTGCTCTCCCTTGCCCTGCCCATACCCTTGCTCCCACAGTCAGTCCTCACCCCATTGTCCTTGTTCATGGGTCCTTCATATGTGTTCCTTGACTTGACCCTTCTCTTTCTTTCCCCCATTATCCCCCTCCCCCTCCCCTCTGGTCACTGTCAGTTTGTTCTTTATTTCCATGTCTCTGGTTCTATTTAGTTCAATTGATTGTTTTGTTAATGAGGTTCCACTTATAGGTGAGATGATATGGTATTTGTCTTTTGCTGCCTGGCTTATTTCAATAAGCATAATGCTTTCCAGTTTCATCCATGCTGTCATGAAGTGGACTGGTAAGTTTCTATTGAGAAATCAAACCTAAATGTTTTTGAGGCTTCCATGTATATGATGACTAAATTTTCTCTCGTTGCTTTCAAAATTCTAATGGCAATTTACTTATAATGTGTTTCAGTGTAGCTCTTTCAGGTTCAACCTATTTGGGATACTTTGGGCCTCATGAATCTGGATGTTCATTTCTCTCCATATTTGATAACTTTTATAACCTTGTTTTTTAAAAATACTTTCAGATTTTTCTCTCATATTCTGACATTCCCATAATTTATATATTTTTTTCTGTTCATGGTGTGCCATAATACAGTCTTTTTTTACTCCTTTAATTTTTTAGTATTTGCTCCACTTACAGGGTAATTTCAAATGACTTATTTATTAGTTCACTATTTCTTTTATTTACTTGAGTTTGCTGTTTCAGCTCTTCATTGTATTCTTTAGCACTGTCATTATATTCTTTACTACAATCATTTTTTCATTTGCTCTTTTGATGTCTTCTATTTGATTTTCTCATTTTATTTAGTTGTGTGTCTGTGTGTCCTTGCAGTTCTTTATGATATAGATCTTTATATACTTTTAAAGGAAGATTATTCTGAATTCTTTGTCAGAAAGTTTGTAGATCTCCATTTTTAGGGACAGTTATTGGAGATTTATTAGTTTTTTTTGTCACATCATGTTTACCTGACTCTTTGTGATCCCTGATTTTTTTGTATTGGTATGTGCACATTTGAGTAAGTAGTCTCCTCTTCCAAAATTTATAGGTTTGTTTTGGTGGAGACAGTCCTTCACTAGTCAGTTCAGCTTGAGCTTCTGGATAGATCAGTAAAAAAGGTATTTGCTATTGGGGTCTATTTTGTGTGAGAACACTGACCAACCTCTGAGTGGAGTGCCATTGACTGGAAACTTTTAGGAACCACAGCTTTCTTGGTCCCATGCCCAGGCATGGCTGTAGAATTGGCTCAGTGGTTGTCCTGATTCTTTGATAATGTTTCCTCATGCTCTAGTCATCAGTAGGTTGGGTCCATGAATCCCTTTCCCTACATAAGCAGGGCTGCAGAACAGATTGAAGGTCATAATGGGTCATTTACTAGAGACCTGAAATAGCTGGAACTGCCCACCATATTTCATGGTCACTCTGAGACACTGGTTTGGCTCTGCAGATGTGAAGATTTTCTGGCCACAGTCTCTTGAGTGCCATGGTAAGCAGGGCAGTAGGAAAGACTATGCAGCTTCTAGGGTATTCTGATTAGGCTCCTTAGTTAAGGAGAACTGAGGGCTATAGTCACCAGTAGATAGGGATAGAATTTGCTTTTCTGCCAAGGTGATGATGTACAACAGGCTTTGAGGCTTGTCTGGCTCATTGGCTAGAGCCCTGAATCAGGCTGAACTGCCCAACAAGCTCCTTGGCCAGATAAGACCACTGGCTTTTCTTTGCAGATGGGAAGAAACACTGGTTGAGATCTCTATTCAGGGGCCACTGAAAGAAGGTCATAATCAGCTAATATCTAAGTGCTGCTTGCTGTAATACTCACCTGTCTTCTCCAACTGAATCCAATTACACTATCAATCACTGAAGATATTTTCTGAAATCCTGATTAGGAGAAATCAGAGTGGGCTTCCTAGGAGGTGTCTCAATGCTGAGGGGGGCTGGAGGCCCACTGTGCCTCTTTTTTTCCTGGGGAAACCATAGGTCCAAGGGTCTCTCAGTGCAGTACTATGGCAGTATGGGGAGGTGACAATATGATCAGAGTCATTCTTCCTATTCTTCTAATTCCAGTACATGGAAGCAAGGCTGAATCTCTTCCCCTGGACCACTAAGAGTGAGGTGAGATTCAGTCTCACTTCAATGTACTGAGATTTTCAAAAAGGAGTCTTGTCCATAGACAGCATTAAAGCATGTTAGTGCAAAAGGAAACTATCAGATCAATGAAGACTATGAAAGGGGATCTGATTGATTGGAAGGTTCAGCTCTGTAAGGGGAAGAATAGATCTTAAAACTCAGGAAAGTGGGTACTATGGGTTTCCATTATATAACGAAACACATTAAGCATATGGGAAGGGAAATGACATTTTTGAAGAAGGCAGTATGTGCCAGGACTTTTCCAAGGATGCTAAGGAGGCTACATTGTGTGATGTGCTTGGGATGTGAATGCACATGTAGTTGGCAGCCTTCTTATTGGGAATACTCACATGTGTGAACTCTGTGCCCTAGTATCCTGAGGTGAAAGGTTCAGGCATGATCTCCACTCTAACAGCCCCAAGCTCTCCAAATACTTCTTGATGTCTCTGAGCTCATATTTTCCCCTTTCCTGGGGCAGGGAGGGAAGACTTTAGCTACTGGCACCTGAGTCTTTACCAGGGGCCTGGCCCTATGTTGAGTACATTGCAACACTCACCATCAACCTCATGTAAAGGAGACACCATTATCCCATTCTTTTCGGTTAGAAAAATAAAGCACAGATAGTTTAAGTAACTTGCCCAAGAGATTTCATGAAACCAGTGAGGAATAAACATAAGATTGTATTTATATTTCAAAGATGGTTTGGGAATTTTTTAAAGAGCAGTATGTGGCTAGCAACCCAGGTGTCCCAGCTCTTGGTGACTAGACTGTGGAGAATGGAATCATCCATGTCTACATTCACAGGACACTAGGGTGCTTTGTCCTGCAAGAGCAGTATAGATACATCTTAAACAGAGAGCAATGCTCACCAGGTAATAATCTCTCATGCTAATCAGCAACAATTCCAACTACTTTTGACTTTAAACAAAGGCTCAATATATATGTCCAATTCAGTACACAAAGATCTCTTATTAATTTTGGGATTTTGGTGTTCTAGAGGTTGGGCTATGGGTGTGGGAGACACAAAGTAGTTCTGCAGAGTGGCCGGGCAGGGGGAGAGTTCAGTGGTAGCATCCTGGAGGGAGGTTGAGAGCATATCTGTGAGGGGTGTTGGCACCATGAGCAGCAGCTGTTAAGAGGGAAGAACTCCTGGTTGAGCCCAAGGCATATCTTTGGGCTACAAGGCAATTGCCTGAGGTAGGGCTTCTTTGGTGCAAAGTTGATACACCTCCCCTGTAGGGAAGAGAAGAGAGAGGAGGAGGGAGAGGAGGTCACTGAAAAGCCATTGAAATTGAGATCAGAAGCTGTGTTTTCCTTGACTCAAAGAAGTTGAGGTCAGGACCAATCAGGACTACAGATTGGGCCTTTGTTATGCCCTTCTTCTCCCTGGGTGCTGGACTCCAGCCTAGGCTCCTCCTTGGAGACTTAGTTCATGTATCAGACCTCTGCTCTGTCTTTCTGAGGCAGCCCTCCATCCACTGTCCTGACTCTGGACTCCCCTCGTTGTGATGTGGAACTCCTGCTCTGCCAAACTGAAAGTCTGGGAAACAAGGACAAGGGAGAAGCTACATCCCCCATAGCCCCAGCATTGCTATTCTTTCTAGGTGATAGTGTGCTAAAGCAAGAAGGAATGAGCCCTCTCCACAGACCTTATGCTGAGCTACAGGCCCCTAGGATAAGGGCAGTTGGAGTACCTTCAGGTAGGTGACAGTATCATTATATTCTCATACTAAGAGGCTGCAGCACCCAGAGCCTCTTGGTATGGGAGGAGAATGATACTGCCCAGAATTTCTAAATGCTCACCTGCCAGTCCACTGACAGTCAGCGCTCCCTGGATATGGCCAATGCAGCCTTCACTGTAGACCCTGGGAATAAAACATCCTCCAGGATCCCTTGCCCATTTGAGCAGAGTTTGAGCATGGAAAAACCCAGGCAGATAATTACATGGTAAGCAGGTGTACCACTCTTCTTAGGTCCTGGGGCTGAGCAGGGCAGCTTTCTGTTGGTTTGGGCCTCATGAGATCAGGAGTGCTGACCCAAAGGAGGCAGAGCAATGAGAAGGGTGGTGCCAGGCCTCGTGGTTCTAGTCCAGCTCTGCCACTCCCAGCCTTTGTGACCTGGGACAAGTCACTCAGATGCTCTGTGCATTAGTTTCCCCTTTGGTTACATAAGGATAATAGTAGTACCTACTTGCACAGTTATAAGCAATATTAAAATAGTGAAAATGTGTAAAGTTCTTAGGTTAGCAATTGGTCCATGGGAAGGACCCAATAAAACTTAGCCTTTATTATTATTAACTTCCAAGGAGGACAATGTAACAATTTGGCTTCTTCCTGAGTCATAGGCAATGACACAAAGAATCTTTACTACCTGGTAAAACCAGTGATTGTTGGCCAGACATCATTGGGAGGGGTATCACCATACTTGCCACAACTTGTGGCCCTGAATGATCAGCCCAGGAGACACTGAGTGGATGGGGTGGAACCAGCAGGTCCACAGGGTGGGGGTAGTCAGTGGGAGGCGGGGATGAGGGACTGAGAGGCCAAAAGAATTCCCTGGCCTGCCTTCCTCTCCAACCCTCTTTATTCAAGTTGGAAATTGTAGGGTAATACTCTAGTAAGAGTTTTCTGACACTTTTAAGACCACAATGCAAGGAAAATGCATGGGTACCATGTCCAGCATCATCAGCCTGGAAGGCTCCTGAGCCCCCATTTTCCATGTTTAGAGTATCTTCCTTGGCAGAAGTTGAGACAGGGCTCTCTGACTCACAATCTGACTGGGCTACTGTCAAGGGCAAAAGCAAGGTTCCTGGCCCATGGGGAGCATCCTTATGCCTCTGCTTACCTTGACCCTTGGATGGCAACATGTCAATGGTACTTGGTTGCAGCTTTGAACAAAGTCACACAAGGTGTCCAGTTTGCACTGAAAAGATATGGCTGTTAGAAGAAGCTCTAGGCACAGACACTGCCTCCAGATGGTACGGTTCCCTCTCTTAAGTACCATTCTTACCTCTATCCTTTTTATTTGGCCTACTTGGCATCCACAGCAAGGGACAATCACAGTTGGGCATGTCTGTATGTGACACGTCTCTGGCTCCTAGAAAGAGGAAACGGGAAACACTGTCCATTTCCTTGTCTGGCAGCTCCTAAGTGCAGGCATATATGCCTTCTGTTGCCCTGACATCTGTCAGGTTTTGGTCACTCAGCAAATGTTTCTTAAAGAAGTCAAAAACAAATCAATAGCACCCTGCAACATAACAGAGTGCCCTCCATGAGAAACGTAAGAAAACCTTTGGTTTGAAAATACAGCTCTTCCCCAAAAGGCCTGCAAATTTGTCCCAGTTCCCTTGGTGTTGATGAGGCTGCCCTTGTTGGAGAAGCCTGGTTGGGCTGTGTAATGTAATGGAGGCTGTCAGAGTGTGAGCATGGGCGGGCAACGGTGCTGTATTTACCTGACTCTGCCAGATTCAGCCTCTCCATGTCACACTGCATCCAGCACCAGAGCTACCCCAGCCATTGAAGGCCATTTTCCTCCCGATCCCAGGCCAAGGTCTCCCTGTTTCTAGGACACTGTGCCCCTGCTACAACTACTTCTCATGGGCCCCCTCAACTTGCTCACCCACCCTGCTTACCTGATCCTCAGTCCCTGTGCTCACCTGGACTGGGCCTCCCTCACAGCTCCCTCACCAGCTCCCTCAGTGCCAGGTCAGACTCCCCTCACCCTCCTCAGCCCTCTGGTCACCACAGGCTACCCCAGCCAAGCCCTCTCCCTGGCAGGAGACAAGGAGAAGACCAAGGAAATGGAGCTCAATATATACCAGAGCTTGGAGGGGGAACCAGATTCCGAAACTGAGGCTACTTTTCCAAAAACTCCCCTAGTGCTGGGGAAGGACCACCCTAAAAACAGTCCTTTGGGAATTGGAAAAAAAACACTTTTATTTCAGTAGAGATCATAGCAGTTGCTTAAACACTTTCTCCCAAGCTGCTAATACAGTGACAAAGGCCCTGGATCAGGTGGTATTGGGAGCCAAGGAAGGTTGTCTGGGTGATGTTTTGGTGAGTTCCAGGTCCTCCTTGGCCCCACCATGCCCCTCTGTCACCCTCTTGTTCCTCCCAGCAATCTCTGCCCAGGTGGGTAGAGCTGGTGGGGTGGGGAGTGGAAATGGCCCCAGGCTGCAGGAAACCTCTTTGTCAAGGTCAGTGTGCCCATCAGGCCTGCTTACAACATCAGGACTAAACCATGACTTACCTTTCCTTGATCTTGCACTGGTGGTGACTTCTTGATAGTCTAGAATGTTAAAGAGACATAAGTACAGCTGGAAGGGGCATGGAGGTGCTGGCAGGCCATGTTGACAGGAGGACCCTGCTGTCAGCATCAGGACAGAACATGGGCTTTGGGGTGTCTATCTGGATGCCACTGTCTGGATGTCTGTGGCCAAGAGGCTTCACTTCCCTGAACCTCAGTTGCGAGGAGAGAATTGAAAGCACCCTGTGGGGTCCATAGGGAGACAGCCAGTCTAAGGAGCCTAGTTGCTGGTAGAGGCCTCACACCCGGCGATTTTCATCAGCTGCTCACCATCATATGAAGACAGAGCAACGGCCCACTCCCCTTTCTCCCTGCACCACCTCTCCCTCCCCCTGCAGTCTTCTTTTGCCTCCCAGCCCTCAGAGATAACAGTCTCTCCACCACCCAGAGGTTTCTCTTCCTGCCTCCCCTGTTCCACAGATCAGACCTGCTTGCCTCTTGCTGGTTTACTCCATCCTTTCACACCTCTGCTTTCCTGTCTTCACCCAACCCTCTGGCCTGCGTCCTTGCAATCTAAGGTAGCCAGTGCCCCTGCCTCGATTCCTCCCTGGGGCCAGACACTGTCTTTTGCTGTTGCTCTGGTTTCACAAGGCACTTGCCCAAAACTATGAAGTTGACATTTTCCCCTCATATGCTCTAGTACCAACACTAGACCAGATACCAGTCTATGAACTCCTGCAAGGTTGGTGACTACTTCATTTCTGTCTCTCTGTGCCCAGCATGGAGTTCAACACTTCCTGGTCCATAATCAGAAGAATAAATGACAAGAAGGCACTAGAAATGTGCAGAGATTCAGGTTCATTTTCAAAGACACAGCTGCCCCAGAGGTTTATGGATCCTCCTGGCCAGCATCATTATTCTTTTGGGACCACCCATGCCTCCTGCAAGACCTCTTCTTTTCTCGCCAGCACAGGCCTCCTTCACCAGTGCCCTCCTGAGTCTTCTAGGTGACTGGCCGCTATGAGGCAGCAGTAGTCTCAGAAGGCTTGTGGTTGTTTCTCCTCAGGGGCCAAGGGACCACATAGCCCACATCCATGAAGCAAGCATGAGGCAGGAGCCCCTAAGATGCCCAGGCTGTGCCTGTGCCTGGGAATGGAGGACAGAGTTTGTACCTCTTTCTGCTCATGTGACAATATTGTAGCTGATGGGAACCTGCTCACAGGATTATGAAGCAGGTATGCCCCTGGTTCCCTTGGGGATTTGTTGTGGACCTTGGTCAAAAGGGTGTGTGGGCAAGAGTCACTCACCCTCTTGCAGTATAGCCACCAGATGCACCAGAACAGCAACGACAACATGAGCAGGGCAGGGATGAGTCCAAGGAAATATAAAGGGTTGAAAATTGGAATGAACTGTAGAGGGGATGGCTGGGAAGGTGGTGGGGCAGATGTTGGGTCAGGTGTTGGGTCAGGAGGTGGGTCAGGTGGTGGGTCAGATGGTGGGTCAGGTGGTGGGTCAGGTGGTGGGTCAGGTGGTGGGTCAGGTGGCTGGGCAGGTGATGGTGTAGGTGGTATTCCAGATAGGTGGCTACGTGGAGAGTCAGATGGTGGGACAGGTGGCTTGGCAGGTGGTAGGGTTGGATTTTGAGGTGGTGGGGTAGATGGCAGAGCAGGTGGCCAAGGAGAAGGAGGGGCAGGCATCTGGGTAGGAAGAGGGGCATATGGCCGGACAAGCGGTGGAGTAGACGGAGGGACAGCTGATAGCGGTGGGGTAGCTGGAGGGACAGTTGACTTCTTACTCTGCAGAAAGCACACATGCCAGAGGTTTGCGGTGGGCCTTGGTAGCCTCCACCCACTTGACCAGCACCCAGCATCCCCAACTTCTGCCTTGTCCATCTACTTCACTTCTCTGCACCACCCACAGTGGGGCACAGTGGAAGTAGGAGGCCAGGGTGGGGACCAGAGCCACTGTGGAGCCCTTGGCCTCAGACTTCTCCACTGAACCTGATCAGATGCTCTGCCCCTCAGTCCTGACAAGAAAGTCTAAAATCCTCTGGAAGTGACAAACCAGCCCTCACTGCAGGCCTCGGTGACAGGGCAGGTGTTGTGTAAGAATCACACAATCTGGATACTAAGATGGCTGAGAGGGTAGTTCCAGGGCCCACTGAGAGTTTGGGGTGCAGATGCAGAGGCAGGAGACCTGCTCCATCTCCTCATTGCCTCTCTCCCACCTCCAGGATCTGAAGCCCCAGGCAAAGCTATTCAATGTCTCTGAGCCTGCATTCTCCCATCTGTAAGGAGGAAATCAGCAGGCACTTGTGAGGTTGAGAGAGTTTGTAGAAAGTCCCAGCATAAGCCAGACCCATGTGGGGACTTACAGAATGCAAACTACTGCCTTGCTATCATACCCAAGAACAAGTGTGCTGCAACTGTGGACACGCATGCTGCACAGACCTTACCTAACCCTAGGCTGTGCTGTCAGAGAAGCTGGACAGGGACAGTGGAGAGAGCCTGTGCCAGGACAGGAGATAGGGTGGCTGAAAGGGGAGGCAGAGTCAGGGCTGATGGTGATGCTGCTGTGCTGGGTCTGCAGCTGCAAGGCTGCTCCTAAGTCCTCCTCTAAATGTGCCTGTTGATGGGCAGGACTCCTGATGTCAGTTCAGGCTGCTGGTTTGTGAAAGGATGTCCAGGCACAAGTGAAAACGGACTCAGATGGAGGACTGTCAGCACTGTTGGGACCCTCACAAACTAGCACTGGACACCAGAGTGGTGGCAATTAGACACAGGAATCCCTCCTGCCAAGGCACACCTTGTCCAGACTAACTCTCTGTTGGCACCTGATCATATCCTGGGGCTAAGGTGCCTGGATGCTGTGGAGTCTGTAAAGTGGGCACCTGGGAGCACTTCATTCCTGGCTTCCTTTCCCTGAGCTGAGCCCCTGGTCCCTCCCATAGCCTTCAGGCTTCCCACCCACAGAGGGACAAACTTCCTGCAGAGTTCATAGGGAATTAGCAGAGAGGGCCAGCTGAGGAGCAGGAGAAAGGAGGAGAGGCTGAAGGGAAGGTGATGACATCTGCAAAATGACAGCATGTGTTCTGCAAGCAATCTTGGTGGCCAGGGGCTCTGTTGTCATGAGTGGGTGGTGAGACATTCAAGAGCTTCACCAATGAAGAAGGCACTCACCCTGACTGGGAAGGGCAAGAAGTAGTCTCACCATCCACATCCCCCGGGCCTAGACCTAGATTTGGACAGTGTACATGGTTCAGAGGTTCGGAATTGTGGTCTGCAGCACACAGCCTCCCAGCATCTCCCTTTTGCTCTACCTGGAATCCAGATAGACCCAGAATTCCCCACCCCTAGATCTGGGCCAGGAGAGGTGTCAAGCTGACCAATAGTGTGGACAGCATATCTTTCTTTCTGGTCTGCTTAGAGCTCTAATTGGTTCTGCCATGTTCGTCAATGGTACTTGGTCCACAAAATAAGCAGCAGTTCTGAAGGGCCTGGTCAGCTGATTGCATTCAGGGGTCTTGGAGATATGCTCCCAGTGTACTTTGCACTGGAAAGTGGGGGTACAGGCTAAAACCCAGAATTGGCTGTGAGGTGCTCCTGGAGTTGGCTGTCTGCATAAGCTACCTGCTGGACCTGCCTGGGTCCATTTGTCCCCTCTCCTGCCCTCACAGGTTGTCTCTCCTTCCACTGCAGGAGATCTGCATAGCTGTGGAGAGCCTACCACCCCACCCGACACTCACACAGTCCTCACTGATGATCCTAATATTGTTGTTGATGAAGCTGATGCCATTGTTCAGGCTAACTTCAATGAAGACCTTCCTAAATATAGAAAGGGCACATAGTGAACACCAGCCAAAATTGATACAATTCTTGCTCTTGGCTTAAACAATAGCCCACAACTCTCCTCATTGTAATGGCTTAGAACATCAAGAATTGAGGTTACCAGAGAGCAGACAGTATGGGTAAATTTAGCTCATCTCTAAGTGCTACAAAATCAACTTTGTGCAAAAAGGCTGACCAGGCAGTGAGTAGCCCTGCATGGGGTCAAATGCCTTTGTGGCCATGAGCTAAGTGACAAGGTATAGCTGCTTGGTGTCACCATCTCCACTCTTCTGTATTTATAGACTAAGCCCCATTAATGGCTTAGCTAGGTTCAAAATGTTGCTAGGAACAATGGTACCACCCGTTGGGCACATTATCTGTTGCATTCCTACCTTCCTAGCAGAGCCAGGTTCAGCAGATCCCTGGACACCTTGGGGGACCACCAACCAACAAAGGTGGTTACAGAGAATGTTCATAACCCTCTTGGAGAAAGACAGGTGCTGTCCCAGCAGAGGTGGTATCTTACATTCTGGATACCTCATGGTGGTGACAACTGCCTATCTAAACCCTGAGCTGGTCACTTACTGGTTTGGACTTTCTATCTTTATTCCTGGGCATGTTAGTTCTGTATCTTTCACAGATGTGGCTTTTTGATCTGAAAGGAAATCATATAATAATGTCAATGAATATAGAACCATCATCACTGAGAACACTTAAAGACTACCTAAACAGAATTTCTATAGCTAAAGCTATAAAAAAGAAGCCTCATTAAAGATGTGGAACAGGGAGGTCTCACACCCACAAGCATGGTGATTAAGAAATGGGAGTCACCAAAAAAATAAACAACCCAGTTTTAAAAAGGGCAGGGGACTTGACCAGACATTTCTCCAAACAGGACATACAGATGGACTACAGACATCTGAAAACATTCTCAATATCACTAATCATCAAAGAAATGCAAACTAAAACCCTTATGAGATATCACTTCATATCTGTCTGAATGGCTATCAATAAATCAACAAACAACAAGAGTTGGAGAGCATGTAAAGAAAAGGGAAAATTTATGTATTGTTGGTGGGATTGTAAATTTGTGCAGCCACTATGGAAAACAGTAAGGATGTTCTTAAAAAAATTAATGATAGAACTGCCATATGACTCAGCAATTCTAGTTCTGGTTACTTATCAAAAAAATTCCACAACATTAATTTGAAAAGACATGTGTACCTCTATGTTCATTGTAGCATTTTTTAAAATAGCCAAGATGTGGAAGCATACTAGTATCCATTGATAAATGGAAAGAGGTGTATTACATATATGCAGTGGAATATCTCAGCCATAAAGAGAATTAAATCTTGAAATTTGTGACAACATTCATGGATCTAGAGGGTACTAGGCTAAATTAAATAAGCCATACAGAAAAAAGACAAATATCATATGATTTTACTTATATGTGGAATATAAAAACAAAAATAAATGAAAAAAACAGAAACAAACTCATAAATACAATAAAACAAATTGAGGTTATCAGTGGGAGGAAGATTGGGGAGAAGGGTGAAAAATGTGAAAGGGATTAAGAAGTATAGCATAGGGGACTTCTGGTCAAGATGGAGGCGTAGGTGGATACACTGTGTCTCCTCTCACAACCAAAATTAAGGACAACAAAGATTTAGAAACAAGAAAACAACCAGAACTCATAGAAAATTGAAGTGTATGGAAGTCCAACAACCATTCATCCAGACCGGTAAGAGGGGCGGAGTCTCGGCAGGAAAAAGTGGAGGTGTGGACCGGGCACGCAGGCAGCAGCAGCTGGCAGATCCCAGGTGCACAGGTGGTGGCTAGCAGACCCCGGGCACGGGGTGGCAAATGTGCAGACCCAGTGAGGCCGAGCAAGGCAGCTGGCTGATCAGGTGGTCCCACATTTGTTCGCAGATAATCCAGGCGAAGGGGAAGCAGCGGAAGGGACTGGAACCAGAGAGAACAGAGCAAGCGCCATTGTTTCCCCTTGGACCCCGCCCCCACATACAGCATCACTACCCAGCGACTGGGCTGCCCCGCCCTGGGGAACACCTAAGGCTCCACCCCTCATATGTAACAGCCGCGACTAGACCAAACAACAACAACAACAACAACAACAAAACCCCCAGAAACAAAAATGGCTCTAACCAGAGAACAAATCAAAGCCCCAGAGCCAATTTATCTAAGTGATGAAGAGATAGCCACCCTATCAGATGCACAATTCAAAGCTCTGGTGATCAGGATGCTCACAGAATTGGTTGATTTTGCTACAAATTAGATGAAAAAAATGAAGGGTACAATAAGTGAAATGAAGAAAAATGCACAGGGAACCAATAGAGATGGGAGGAAAACTGGGACTCAGATCAATGGAGTGGACCAGAAGGAAGAAAGAACAACCAAACAGAAAAGAATGAAGAAACAAGAATTCAAAAAAATGAGGAGAGGCTTAGGAACCTCCAGGACATCTTTAAACATCCCAACATCCAAATTATAGGGGTACCGGAAGGGGAAGAAGAAGAGCAACAAGTAGAAAAGTTATTTGAACAAATAATAAAGGAGAAATTTCCCAATCTGGCAAAGAAAATAGACTTCCAGGAAGTCCAGGAAGCTCACAGAGTCCCAAAGAAGTTGGAACCAAGGAGGAACACACCAAGGCACATCATAATTACATCAGCCAAGATTAAAATGAAGGAGAGAATTCTAGAAGCAGCAGGGATAAAGGCAGAGTCACCTACAAAGGAGTTCTCATCAGACTGTCAGCTGATTTCTCAAAAGAGACCTTCCAGGCAAGAAGGGGCTGGAAAGAAGTATTCCAAGTGATGAAAGTCAAGGACTTACATCCAAGATTGCTCTATCCAGCAAAGCTTTCATTGAGAATGGAGGGGCAGATAAAGCACTTCTCAGATAAGGTCAAGTTAAAGGAGTTCATCATCATCAAGCCCTTATTATATGAAATGTTAAAGGGATTTATCTAAGAAAAAGAAGATAAAAAACATGTACAGTAAAATGACAGCAAAGTCACAATTATTAACAACCACACTTAAAACAAAAACAAAGCAAACAACTAGGACGGGAACAGAACCACAGAAATAGAGATCACATGGAGGGTTATCAACAGGGGAGTGGGAGGAGAAGAGAGGGGGACAAGGTACAGAGAACAAGTAGCATAGATGGTGAGTAGAAAATAGACAGGGGGAGGGCAAGTATAGTGTGGGAAATGTAGAAGCTAAAGAACTTATGACACATGGACATGAACTAAAGGGGAGGAATGTGGGTGGGAGGGGGTGTATAGGGTGGAGGGGAATGATGGGGGAAAATGGGACAACTGTAATAACATAATCAATAAAATATATTTAAAAAAGAAGTATAGCATAGGGGATATCATCAATAATATTTACTGTACATAGTATCAGATGGGTACTAGACTAACCAGGGTGATCACTTCATAAGTTATACAAATGTCAGATCACTATGCTGTACACATGAAACTGGTATGTCTATTATAACTGAAAAATAGAATTGAATGAAAATTAAAAATTAGATGTCAATGTACATGTCCATCCATCCATCTTTCCTTTTGCTTGCCCTGGCAAGCACAGCTAACATTTTGGCCGATACCAGCTTCTCTCCTCTGCCTTCTGAATTCATACTATGCCTTAGGCATTGTGCAATGCTCTGTGTTTAATGGAAATGAGGCTTGCAGAGACCCTGCTCCCAAGGGCCTTACAGTTCAGCGATTTGAGGGGAAGATAGACAATGAAATAATAATAAAGAAAATAAATGCCAGAGAGTGAAAAGATGCTGTGATATCAATAAACAAGGAAAGGTATAGAGAAATAAAGGGAAGGGATACTACTTAGGAATGGGTGACATGTCCTGTCTTTAAGGATCCTATTTCTCTTCTAATGAAACCAATGCATTTATAACAAAAAAGTGCTTCAGTGTCTGGGGTTTGCTTCAAAATAATTGATGGTGAAAACATCAACAAAATCAGATTGGCCAGGGATGGTAATTATGTCACCTATTTCAAGTAGGTGATGCATGCTTCAAGTTCATTATAGAATTCTTTTTCCTTTTATATATTGTTGAAAATTCCCATAAAAAATAGTGTGTCTCAGAGGGGCAATCAAGGATTGTCAGTGGTGTAGGAAGATGTGTAACACACTCTGTTATGAGCACCCTGAAATATACACCTACATATAAAGTTGTCTCTTACTCCTGAGAGACAACTGACAGGTGATTAAAACAAACAAGAGAGAGTGATCAAATAGAGAAAGCCAGTCTGCCACAGGCTTCTCCAGAATCTGCAGGAACTCTTCAGGATCAGAGGCAGCAGTGAGCACCATAGTTTACTCATATGTCCCCTGAACTTTGTAGGGGAGGTGGGACTTCTATCCAGGTGCTTTGTCCTACCTGCAAGATTTCTGAAGTGCATTCCCAGTCACACTGCCCCAGAGCCCATTTTAGTTCTAATAAAAAGAACAGTCAGGGTCAACAGGGCATCACCACACACACCTGGGGTTGCTACAGGCCAACAGACTAGCACCTCAACCATTGTAAGTTCCTGCCCAGCCCCAACTGGCTGCCAAAACCTTTTGGAAAACATGGCATACAAAAAGCTTCCTTCTATACAAAATCATTTTCTGTACAACATATGAGAAAAAGACCATATAGAGAAGACTGGGAGCTGTGGGAGCTCTTAGGGAACTTTAAAATTTTTCTTGTGTCTAAGGTGATAGTGAAAGCCATTGTATACTCCTCCCTCCATTTTTGATAGGGAAGGTGGGTGCTGTAGCCAGGTACTCTGCTCTACCTGTAAATTTGCCACAGCATATTCCTGGATGCATTGCCTGTTTATTTAGAGTCTAACTAAAGGGAGTAAGCAGGACTAACAGTATTGCTGCACACTTCTGGCCTCCCTCCAAGCTGGTCCAGTTTCATAGGTCAGGTCCCTGGACATTGTGGTCATCAACTTAGCTCCAGCTAAACTTTCAAAACTGTCTAGCACATACTGCCTATACAGAGGTCACTTCCACCCAAGGTCACTTTTTCATGACTGGAAGAGATAGGTATTTTGTCTAATTCATGTAAACAAACATAGAAAATCAAACAAAATAAAAAGGCAGAGGAATATCTATCAAATAAAGAAAGAAGTAAAATGTCCCCCAAAGCTAATGAAACAGAGATAAGTAATTTTCCTGATAAAGAATTAAAAAAAATGTTCTTAAGGATGCTCACCAAACTTGACACTGAAAGAGAAGAAATTAGGGAGAACTTCAACAGAGTTAGAAAGTATAATAAAGAACCAAGCACATCTGGAGAATACAATAACTGAAATGAAAACTACACTAGAGGGAATCAACATCAGAGTAGCTAATAGAGAAGAACAGATCAGTGACCTAGAAAACAGATGAGTGGAAATCAACCAATCAGAACAGAAAAAAAATTAAAATGAGGATAGCTTAAAGCAGTGTCCCCAAAACCTTTTGGCACTAGGGTCTGGTTTCATGGAAGACAATTTTTCCATGGACCCAGGGGTGCACAATTGTTTCCGGATGATTCAAGTGCATTACATTCAGGCTCACCTCCTGTTGGGCAGCCCAGTTCCTAACAGGCTCAGACTGGTAACAGTCCACAGCCCAGAGGTTGGGCACCCCTGGCTTAAGGTACTTCTGGGGAAATATCAAGTGTGCAAACATTCACATTATAGGAATGTAGAAGGTGAAGAAAGAGGGAGGAACAAAAACCTGGAATGGAAACACATCCAGGTTTAGGAAGCATAGAGCGTTCCGAACCCAAAGAGACCAAGACCCAGACATTTGGTAATTAAAATGGCACAAGTTAAAGAGTGAGACAGTTTTGAAGGCAGCAAGAGGAAGACAGCTAGTTACATACAAAAGTAACCCATAAGGCTATCCACTGATTTCTCATTAGCAACTTTACAGGCCAGAAGGGAATAGCAGTACATCTTTAAACTGCTGGAAAAAATAAGGAAAATATGACCTAGAATAATTTACCCAGCAAGGTTATTATCCAGAATTAAAGGAGAAATAAAGAATTTTCCAGACAGGCAAAAACTGAATGAGTTCATCATCATAAACCAGCTTTACAAGAAATGTTAAAGGGTTTCTTTAATCATAAAAGAAAAGGCCATAACCACAAGTAAGAAAAGATTATAAATAGAAAATATCTCACAGATAAAGCTACTAATTAATAAATATAGTAAATAATACATTTCAAAAGCCACTATGGTAAAAAACAAATATACTAAACAATTCAAAATAAAGAAGTAACAAGAAGATATACAAAACAAAAATACCTAAAATATGACATAAAACATAAAGAGTGGAGGTGGAAGTGGAAATGTTCTTTTAGGATATATTTGATCTTAAGTGCTCATCAGCTTAAAATAGACTGTTATATGTTAAGAATGATATGCATCATAATAACCACAAATCAAAAACTTACAGAAGATACACATAGAGTGGAGAGAACAGAACCCTAAAATTATAGCTAAAGAAAACCAGCAAACCATAGGGAAGAAAGAGTAGAAGGAAACAGAGGAGAACTAACCCCTCAAACCACAAATAATTAGCAAATGGCAATTAATACATACATAAATAATCACTTTAAGTGTAAATAGATTAAATGCTCTGCATAGGGTGGCTGAGTGGATTAAAAAACATGACCCATTGATGTGCTGCTTACAAGATATTTACTACAAATCAAAAGATTCATATAGACTAAACACTAAAGGATGGAAAAAGATATTACATGCAAATAGAAATGAAAAGAAACCTGGGATAGCAATATTTATATCACACAAAATAGATCTTAAAACAAAGAATCTAAAAAACAACAAAGAAGCACATCTCAATCATAAAGGGGGCAATCCATGAAAAGGATACATCAGTCATTAATATCTAATACCCAACACAGGAGCACATAAATATACAAAGCAAATAAGAATGGACATAATGGGAGAAAGTTACAGTAATACAATAATAGTAGAATATTTTAATAGCATACTCATATCAATGAATAGATCACACAGATGGAAAATTAATAAAATAATAGCCTTAAATGTCATATTAGATTTGTTGGACTTAATAGAATTTATAAAGCATTTAATCTGAAAACTAAAATACACATTTTTTCAAGTGAACATGGAAAATTCTCCAGTATGTATACCACATAGTAGGCCACAAAACAAGTCTCAGTAAATTTAGTAATGTTGAAATTATGCTAAACATGTTTTCTGACTAAAGTAAAACTGGAAATAAACAACAGGAAGAAAACTAGAAGAAAACATATATACATGGAGACTAAACATCATGTTACTAAACAACCAATGGAGCAAAGAGGAAATCAAATGCTGTGGAAGACAAATCAAAATTAAAACACAACTTCTCTAAATTTATAGCATGCAGCAAATGCAGTTCTAAGTACATAGCTATATAGACCTACCTCAAGGAACAAGAAAAATCCAAATAAACAATGTAACTTTACACCTAAAGGAGCCAGAAAAAGTAGAACAAACAAAACCCAAAGTAAATAGAAGGAAGGAAATAATTAAGATCAGGGTGGAAATAAATGATATAAATGATTAAAAATCAATAGAAAAGATCAATGAAACCAAAAGTTGTTTTATTGAAAAGATAAGCAAAATTGAGAAATCTTTAGCCAAGCTCATCAAGTAAAAAAGAGTGAAAGTCAAAGTAAATAAAATAGTAAATTTAAAAAAATGTTCATCCAATACCACAGAAATACAAAATATCATTATAGAATACTGTGAACAATTACATGTCAAGAAATTCAACAATCTAGAATAAATGGATAAATTTCTAGAAGCATGTAACATTGCAAGACTGAACCAGGAAGAAACAGAAAATCTAAACAGACCAATTAATAACAACAAAATTGAAGAAGCAATAAAAAAACTTTCTACAAATAAAAGTCCAGGATCACATGGCTTCATAGATATTCTACCAAATATTTAAAGAAGCACTGACTTCCAGTCAAGATAGTGGTATAGGTAAACACTGTGCTTGCCTCTTTCCAGACCCCATCAAAATTACAACTAAATTTAGCAACCACCCTTGAGAAATATTTGGAGACTAGCTAAATAGAACAGTATCACTAAGGATATAAAGAAGCCACAGAGAAACTAGTAGGGGGGTAGACATGTGAAAAAAGCTGGTCTCACTCCCACAAGTGTCAGTTACCACATGTGGCAGTTAAGAATTAGGAGGGATATCTTAGCTGAAGAGGTTCCCTCCTGAGGAATGAGCAATTCTAACCCTCACACCCGGATCTCCACCCAGACCAAGGCTCTAGCACCGGAATAGAAATCCCACAACAGCTAGCTGTGAAAATCATTAAGGACTCAGTCTAAGTGAGACAGAGGGCTGCTGTAGACTCAGGCTTCCTCTTAAGGGACCTGCACATGGACATACTTGCTCATCAACACTCACCTAAGTTCCTGAAAAGGGACAGCAGCACTAAGAGCACCCTGGATATATAGGGAGGAACTGAACTGTCTGGCTTCAGGGCAAAGGCCAGAGGGGCAGTCCTCTATGGCACAGAAGTGCTGGTAGGTGCCATTGGTCCTTTATTGAGCCCTCTCCCCACCTAGCTAGCAGGCACATGAAGGGACTAAATCAGAGTCTCCATCAACCCAGCTAACACTGCTTTCACCCTACTCTGGTGATTCCCTGAGATAACACCCCACACAACTTGCATACCAGCCTAAACTTTTTTTTAGTAGATGTTCCTCATAAGATTCGGCCTGCACTCTGTACTTTCCTAAAATCTGTCAAAGGCCTACAAACCTGAACAAACTGCACCTGGCCTTGACATGCTACTTGCTAAGTGGCCTCAAGTGTGGCACTAGTGGTAGGTGGCCACAGGTCACAACATGTCCCCTTTTCAGGTGCCTCCAAACCCAGCATAGACAGCTACTAACTGCAAGTCACTTTGTAATTTCTACAGATGCCCTCAGGCTGGACATAGGCAGTGACTGAACTTGGCTTGCCATCAGAGCCCTTTCCAAGAGGGCCCAGAACCAACACACATGGTGGTGGCCTCAGACCACAACAGAGCACCATCCAATTAGTACCACCAATGACACACCCAAAAGGTGGATTCGGCAGGCACCAGAGTCTCACTAAAGTAAACCCCTCTTTGTAAGTCACTACACAACAGGTTATTTTCTGTAGTCATGGCCAGTCATCACAGCCCCATGGTAAATCCCACTTACTGACCTGTTAACAGCAATCAAGGCTCAGTTACAACTGGAGGGCACGCACAACCCACACAAAGGACACACCTGGAGCACGAAGCTAAGGTAAACAGGGAGCCTGCACCACTGGGCCCTATGGGAGACCTACTATAGAAGGCCGCTCTTTAGAGACTGGGAGATATAACAGATCTATTTAATACATAGAAACACACATGGTGGAAGTGGGGGTGGGGGAAACAGCCAAAATGAGGAGATAAATATGTCCCAAATGAAAGAATAAAACAAAACTCCAGAAAAGAACTAAACAAAATGGAGAAAAGCAATCTACCAGGTATAGAGTTCAAAACACTTGTTTTGAGAATGTTCAGAGAACATAAAGAGTAGATAATCTAATGAGAAAGAACTTCAAAAAAATGATAGAGAACATAAAAATGGTGATATAAAATAAAAAAACCTTTCAGAAAGGAAGAATACAATAACTGAAATGAAGAATACATTAGATAGAATCAACATAGAATTAGATCATTGTTTTTCAACTGGTGTGCTCCAAGAATTTTTAAAATGTGCAATACCTGGCTATTTAGTCAAGGGCACTGACCTCTTTTCTCTTAGATTGCCAAATTAAAAAAAATGAGAACAGCCAACATAACAATAGCTGTCTGGTATGAATGAATCAACCTTCTATCTGTCTTTTTGTCAGATCAGGAAAAAATATATTTTTGGTGTGCTACAGAATTTTAGTAATTAGTTTATATGTGCTGAGATGAAAAGAGTTGAAAATTGTTGGATTAGATGAAACAGAGAATTCAATTCACAACTGGAAGACAAGATAGCAGAAAACACCCAATTAGAACAGGAAAAAGAAAAAATAAAAAAAATTGAGGGTAGTTTTAAGGTAATTCTGGGACAATATCAAGCATATCACAATATTTGCATCATGTGGTAACAGAAGGAGAAGAGAGAGAGCAAGGGAATGAAAACATATTTGAAGAAATAATGACCAAAAACTTTCCTAACCTGGCAAAAAAAATAAACATACAAGTCCATGAAGTGTAGAGAGTCCCAAACTAGATGAATCCAAAGAGGCCCACAGCAAGATACATCATAATTAAAATGCCAAAGGCTAAAGACAAAGAGAGAATCTTAAAAGCAGCAAAAGAAGACCTACAAGGGAGCTCTAATAAGGCTTTCAGCTGATTTCTCAACAGCATCTTTCCAGGCAAAGGAAACAAGAAATAAATAAATGAATAAGATTACACCAAACTAAAAATATTTTGCAATATGAAGAAACTATCAACAAAATGAAAAGACAATTTACTGAATGAGAGGGATATTCACAAATGATACATCTGAAAAGGGGTTAATATTCAAAATATATAAGGAACTCATAACACAGCACCAAAACCTTCCAAAATATCCAATTAAAAAAAGAGCAGAAGACATGAATAGGCATGTCTCTGGAGAGGACATATAGATGGAGAACAGACATCTGAAAAGATGCTTGTCACTAATCATGAAAATGTAAGTCAAAACAAAAAAGAGAGCTCCTCATACCTGACAGAATGGCTTTATCTAAAAATAAAAAAAAATGACAAGTGCTGATGAGGATATGGAGAAAGTAAACCTTCATATGCTGTTGGTGGGATTGTAAGTTGGTGCAATTATGGAAAACAGTATGGAGATTTCTCAAAAAATTAAACGGTTGTCATGCAAGCTAGCCATTCCATTTTCAAAAACAACAAAAAGAGTCATTGAAAAAGATACATACAGGGATCTAAGATGGCGGCGCAGTAGGAAGGAGCATATTTCGCTCCCCCCCGACACACAGGAGAATATTCTGGCTGATTTACATCGGAACAGAGCAAACAGCCATCAGAAACACAGCATATTTGAAATCAGGAGATCAAAAAATTGTCGTGGACACTGAAAAACCAGATGGTAAGGAGAGTACTTCAGAACAATAAGAGCCCAAGGGACAGCACGGACACCAGGGCCGGGACTGAGGCCTGGGTGGGCTCTCGCCAGGCTCGCCACAGGAGTAGGGAGGGAGCTGGGTCAACTGCTCCCTCCCCAGCCAAACAAAATTTTAGCAGCACTGGGATAAACCCAGTTGCTTGAAATCTCACAGAGAGGAGTTGGGGTCTCAGTGGCAGACAAGCTGGGGGTGTGAACACCCACGCATATCCCGGGGAAGGGCCACATACAGGAGCTCGCCTGATTGTTGGTGGCCAGTGCCACTGGGTCAGCCACACACCTGAGCTCCGGGGGCCTTTGGCTCCCGGCACCCGAGGGGCAGCTGCAGGCGTGGCCTTGCGGGAGGCCGGTGCCCACAGGTCATTTGCTCCTGGCGACATTGAGACAGCCGTGCACCTGGGCTGGCGGGACCTCCAGCGCCCAGTGCCATTGGAGCAGGCGCACGCCCATGGGGCGGACGATCTGCTGCTCGCCTGAGCCTGCTCGCCTCGGCGGCGCCGTTGTGGCAGGCGCGTGCCCGCGGGGCAGCTGATCCGCTGCTCGCCTGAACTTGCCAGCCTCCAGTGCCCAGTGCCGGAGGGGCAGCCATGCGCCTGAGCCCGCCATCCATCGGGGACGATTGCACAAGGATTGGCTCCCGTATGTGACCACAGGTGGCTGCGAGATCATAGGCACCTGCGTGCAACTGGGATAGGCACACACATCCTCAGAATTTATAACTGAGGCCCTGGGCAGAGAGGCCCAGGGCTAGCTCTGAGGACAGTAGCGCAAAGATAGATGAGCACTGAACAGGGACAAAAGCGATACTGTCACCCCTAGACGATCGCAGCCAACAAGACCAGAAACACCAGCTCAGCAGGATTGAAAACAGCAAGAGTTGTTGGTTTTTTAAAAAATTTTATTTATTTTTCTTTTTCTTGTTGCTTTTTTCTTTTTTCTTTCTCTTTTTAAATTTTAATTTTTTTCTATTATTTTTTTATTTTTATCTTTTTTTTTACCCCTCAACGCCCTTTGCTTTGCATATCTTCTTTCTTGCCTTATTCCTTCTTCCTTTCTTTCCAATTTTATCTCTTCTTGCTTCCTCTTTTTTCTTTTTTCTTTTTTCTCTTCTTTCCTCTTTTTTCTTTTTCTTTCTTCTCTTCTTTCCTCTTTTTTTTCTTTTTCTTTCTTCTCTTCTTTCTTCTCTTTCCATTTTTTCCTCTTTTCTCTTTTTAAATACCCACGAGTAAGACAAAAACAAAACAAAACAAAACAACAACAAAAAACCAGCCCTGGAATTGTGAAAAAACCAGAGACAATCCCAAGGAGGGGGCATTTCAACAGATAAGACAGCGGAAACTGTGAACACCAGGATACCTGAAGCAGACATCTCCACTGAATCTCACAGGTTTTCTACCACAGTTCACACCATAAACCCAGGGAGCCAGAACAGATCAATTTAAGAAGTTAAGGCTAATAAGAAGAACCTCAAAAACAATGGGAAGACAAAGAAATAATCCCCAAATGAAAGGAAAGGAGGAAGCCCCAGAAAGAATGCTAAATGAAACAGAGGCAGCTCAACTGTCAGATTTTGAGTTCAAAACAATGGT
>PVKU01011881.1:0-39861 GCA_004027475.1 Anoura caudifer
AAAGTACCCCTGTGGTTAAGCCTGTAAGAGCTTTTAAGCTTTATAGCTTACATATAAATCCTGTGCTATTTTTAGACTTTTCTAGTTGCCTATATATACAATTGTACTCGTTAATAAATTCGCCTTTTGCCAGCAGAGCAACTGGTCGCTTCCTCTTTTCAGTCCGTCACTGCGCGTCACGAACCCCTTGTCTCGCTGGCCGCGGCAAGTATGGACATTTTGATGATGTTAATTCTTCCCATCCACGAACATGGTACATGCCTCCATTTCTTTGTGTCTTCCTTAATTTCTTTCTTCAGTGTTGTGTAGTTTTCTGCATACAGGTCTTTTACCTCCTTGGTTAGGTTTATTACTAGGTACTTTATTTTTCTTGTTGTTATATCAAATGGGATTTTTTTCCTATTTCTGTTTCTGATATTTCATTGTTGGTATACAAAAATGTCTTTGATTTCTGGATATTCACGTTGTATCTGCTGTTTTGACAAATTCACTTTTTAGGTCGAGTAGTTTTTTGGTGGAGACTATAGGATTTTCTAATTACATTATCATGTCATCTGCAAACAATGAGTTTTGCTTCCTCCTTTCCAATTTGGATTCCTTTTATTTCTTTTTCTTGTCTGATTGTTATAGCTAGGATTTCTAATACTATATTGAATAGAATTGGTGAAAACAGACATCCTGGTCTTGTTCCTGATCTTAGTGGGAAAGTTTTATTTGTTGTCCATTGAGTATGATGTTGGTTGTAGGTCTCTCATATATGGCCTTCATTATGTTGCAGAATGCTCCCTCTATTCCCACCTTGCTAAGTGTTTTATCATAAATGGGTGCTGTACCTTATCAAATACTTTTCCCGCCTCTGTTGATATGATCATGTTACTTTTGTCTTTCCTTTTGTTTATGTGATATATTACGTTTATTAATTTGCAAATACTGTACCATCCTTGCATCCCTTAGATGAATCCCACTTGATCATGGTCTGTGATCTTTTTAATGTATTACTGGATGCGGTTTGCCAATATTTTGTTGAGGATTTTAGCGTCTATGTTCATCAATGATATTGGCCTTAAGCTTTCTTTCTTTGTTATGTCTTTACCTGGTTTTTGGATTAGGATGATGCTGGCTTCATAAAGAGTTTGGGAGTATTCTGTCTTCTTGGATTTTTTGGAATAGTCCCTGAAGGGTGGGGGTTAGCTCTTCCTTAAATGCTTTGTAGAATTCTCCTGTTAAACCATCTGGTCCAGGGCTTTTTGTGTGACGGGTTTTTTTTGATTACTGCTTCAATTTTGTAAGCTGTTATGGTCTTTCTGCCTTGTGTTCATTCAGTTTGGGAAGATCATATTTTTTTAGAAATTTGCCATTTTACCTAGGTTTTAAAATATCTTGGCATGTAGTTTGTCATAGTAATTTCTTACAATTCTTTGTATTTCTGTGGTATCAGTTGTAATCTCTCCTCAGAAAGGGATCTTTGGGTAACACTTTCAATAGGGTGGCTTTGGGAAAGCCTTAAGACAGGGGTGTCCAACCTTTTGGCATTTGGGCCACACTGGAAGAAGAGTTGTCTTGGGCCATACTAAATACAGAAACACTAGCAAAAACTGATGAGCAAAAAAAGGTTCATGCATAATTTTCATGGTATCTGCCACAACCACAGATAAGCAAAAAAGTTCTCACATAATAACCCTAATTATGTAGCGGCCCTTTTGACAATGTTTTAAAATCACTGAGCAGGTCCCAAGTTTGTGATCACTAATATAGAAAATGTACATATCTACGTAATACATATTTGTATAAAACTTAGTAATTAAAAAAGTAATGTTTTAAGTAAATTTATGATTTTGGGTTGGGCTGCATTCACAGCCATCCTGGGCCACAAGTTGGACACCCCTGTATTAAGATTTTAAGTCCATTTCTTTGTAGGGTTCTGAATGTGAAGTAAGTTTAGTAAGGTTAAGTTTAATGAGGACCAACACTTGTGATAAATTATTGTAATTCTTTAACAGAGGTTCATAACAAATTAAATAATAAATGTCAAAATTTTCTCTAAGAGACCTCCAGCTGCAAAAATACATACTATTTCCTAATTTAAGGGTGAGCAAAATTTCAAAATTGTGGGGTAAGATTACTCTGATGTGAAGATGTAGGAAATGTTGATCTGCTGCTTATCTGTCATTAATTCTCCTGAATGGAAATAAGGTCTTACATTGATATCCCTCACCAGTAACAGCTATAAAAAGAAAATAGTTTGGTAAGGCATCCACACCAAGTACTCTCTTTAGAAAATGTAGATATAATCTCAGTGCTTTATAATTCATACCACACACTCCCAGGCAAAAGTACATATACTAAAAGCAGTTCAAGTGTAATAATGTACAGTGGAAGACAACTTCACAAGAAAACTCACCACCACGTCTCCCTCCTGTGGAAGGCTGTTGGCTGGCAGTCTGTTTTTCTCCTCATTGTTGTGGTACAGAGCTCCATCATTTCTCATCACCAGGCTGTGCACATCTCGGCCAAGAGGAATCTGATTCAAGTTAATTTTCTGAGTTGCAACACCAACACCCCAGATTCCTAAAAATATAATGATATTCCTAAAAATATAATGAACTGTTTGTTGTTATCTTTTTATCCCCCAAGAAATCTTTAAACAGTAGTCTGAAAATTATACTATGTTCTCTGCAGACTTAGTATAGCCTAGGAGATAATAGAGTGGGCTCTGGAGTTGTATTGCCTAGGTTTAAATCCTGATGTAGCTATGTCACCTTTGTTAAGTTACTTATTGTCTCTTTGCTTACTTACCTGTGCATTGTGGATTCCAACAGTACTTACCTTACAAGGTTATTATAAGACATAGTAAGATAATTCAAGTAAAGCACTTGGTATCATATACATACTCCAAAAAATGGGTAAATAAAGCACAGAGTAAATATCTAAAAATATATAGCTATTTTCATTATTATTTTTCTCTAAAAAGATTTTTTAGAAGCTACACATTGAATTTAAATGGCATGGGATTCTAGTTCTAGCACTACCTTGAAGAGTGGAAAATTATTATCTTTAGTTTTTGCATCCATATTATGGGACACATAATATATGACTTGGTCAATATCATGGAGAGGAGAAAATTATTGATAAAGTGTAAAATCATTTTCTTATCCAATAGTTAAATCAGTGAATTTAAAGCCTTTTGGCCTAAGCTGACTTTTAAAGCAAGCAGCTCTTCTCTTAACCAGCCAAACAGAATATCTAGATCTCTGAATTTTGCCTCAAACTGTCTCCTTCCAGTTCTTATCAAAATTAGGACAGATTGTATAAATAGAAGATACGAAGACCACCTTATCAATCAATTTTTCTGGATTGAGTGAGATCATCAAAATTCTGCATGTCTGAACTTCACTGTATTGTCCTCTTAAATAATTTGACTATTATAATTTATCCTCCAAAGTGGGATAATTTTAAGAGCAACAAATGGAAATATAATTAATTTCAAAGGACAACAGTTCTAATAGGGTTAGAGTCACCTTACTGCTAAAGAACTGTGCAAGCTGTAATACACTTTGGCGCAATTGTCTCAAGCTTTCTTTTGTGTGATTGCCTCTTGTGTGCCCCCAAGTGGGGACTTGGCCTGCAACCCAGGCATGTGCCCTGACTGGGAATTGAACCATGTGCCCTGACTGGGAATGTGAACCAAAACACTTTGGTTCACAGCCTGCGCTCAATCCACTGAGCTACGCCAGCCAGGTCTCAAGCTTTCTTTGAGATCAGTGCTACAAACCCCAGCAGCACATTTATGCTAGGGATATCATCCTTTACAGAAAATTCATATAAAAATTTGTGTTAGATTTAAGGCTCAAGAAAATATTTGATTCTCTTGAAAAAAAGGTATGTTACACTTCAAAAGATCACAGTAACCAGAGACATTTTGCAGCCAGTAACCAACTTATAATAACAATTAAATGGAGCACAGATTGTATTAACTGCATATGGGGGACACTTAAGAAAATCAGTGTTTAAAAAGAATTAGAACACAAGCTCCACAGGAACGTTTTATATCATTCAAGCCAGTTGGGTAAGAGTAGGATTGATTTACTCCACTCTAGTTTTCCCATTCTGTACCTATATTACTCATGCTATATTTCATTAGAAGTTTCTTCATAATAAAGCTTTTAAAAATGTTTTCCCTATATTAAAAAATGTCACAAGTTAACTGATTATTAGCTATAATACTTATGTAGAATTGTTATACAATTCAAGAAACTCCATAAGTTTTAAAAGAAAGCATAGACTTTAGACTTCTGTCAGAATTCTAAATCTGCTGATTACTTCAGATAAGAGTGAATCAGCGTATCTTAACAAGAATTAAGAGAAAAATTCAGAATCATAAGATTAATCTTATTCTAAGATAAATAGTATCTACACCTTATATGGTCAACCAAATGAAATATTGCACCTAACTGCCATTAATAATTAATCATATTAGTAATAATGTTAGAGCCTCACAATGATCTAGTATGTCCTCTCTTTAAAACACTTTCACAAAACATAGCTCATATAGATGAGAAAACTAATTTAATTAACTAATTAAACTAGAATCACACAAGAGGTGAGAGAAAATGTCTTCTAAGTAAGTTTGGAGCTTTTTTATTACCTCATTGACCTTTTTTATATATTGAAAATTACTCCTAATATTTTGAATAATTAGGACTTTTAATAATAAAGTCCCATTATACCAACCTGTGGACTGGATTTTGAATTCAAAGTAGCTTTTGTTTTGATGTAAAGGTGCAGTGGCTAAACAACCTCCTGTTCCACATATTCTTCTTCCACTTTTTACAATAACAACATCTGTTCCTAAAGAAAAAATTCAGACACTGTGTAAAGTTTTTTATTTTCTTATTCAACAATTAAGGTTAAGTTTTGTTTCACTTTTTTAAAAAAGATTTTTTATTTCTTTATTTTTAGGCAGAGAGGAAGGGAGGGAGAAAGAGAGGGAAACATCAATGCATGGTTGCCTCTTGCGCACCCCCCACCAGGGGCCTGACCCGCAACCCAGGCATGAGCCCTGCCTGGGAATTGAACCAGCGACCCATTGGTTCGCAGGCCAGTGCTCGACCCGCTAAGCCACACCAGCCAGGGCTCTGTTTCACTTTTAACTCTTGGTCCACAAAAAACAAGGACACTAAGTGTACTCTGAAATATGGAAATAATAAATTATATTAAAATATTTAATTCACTATTTTTTCCTGAGAGAACATTTATACTTAATATTCATTTGTAGCTAGAAATCCTGTTTAATTAGGCAGTTTCAAACTCTGAATTACGCAGAATATTTAAAATACTTTAAAGATAGAAATAGACTTTCTTTAATTTTTAGCCAATGAATCAATTTGATGATTTCATAAATCTCTTATTTGAAATAAAAGCATAAACACTTAGGAAGTTTGGTAAATTGGTATAATTTTCAATTCAATCCAAATGAATTAGAACAATCTACTAAAAACTGGCTGAATATCTACTAGATACAAAGTACTATGCTAGTGCATTAGTCAAGTAGTATACAGAATATGCACAGAAACAGTCTTTGTTCTTGAAATAGCTAACACTGAAAAATGCTAATTTTAGCATCTTAAAAATGTTTATAAGATAGCCGCTGTCAATCATATTGCAAATATGTAAAAAAGGTTTTAACATCACTAAAAGCACTTTATTCTCATAGAAATTTTTAGTTTAGTTCAAATAACATTTGGTAAATGAGACTGAGAAAAACTGTCTCTTTTTAAAGCAAAATATTGACATCTTTATTCTATTATTCATCCATTTATGCAATATGCATTTATTTAATACCTTTTATATAGGCATTGAGGTAAGAGTTACGGGAAATGCAAAGAATAAAAGGTAGACTTGTCTTCAGATTTCATTCTGGTAAAAGAAATATCAAAAATCAAATTAGTACATATACAAATTAATGTTTTGGTGGCTATTACAGGTTATTCATACATAATAATAATTTACAAAGACTTCATTTAATCTTCCCAATAATCCTTCAAAATAGGTATAAGTAATCAAATTTCAGATAAGTACACAGAATCTCAGAGAGGTTAAGTAAATTGAACAAGACCAAACAGTTAATAAATGGCACAGGTAGTATTTTGCACCCAGCATGGCTCTAAAACTATCTGTTATGATATGCCTTGTACACAAAGCAGTCTTCCTTTAACATAGAATCAAAGAAAATGTTATTAGTCTTCAGAAATAAGAAATAGTATGATCCATAGGGACGACTAAAATAGTTTGTGAAGATAAAGAAGGTAGCATCACCAGATAGTTCACAGGTAAATTATTTCTGTTAGGGAAAAGTGCAATTGAGTTTGAATTGCTCAATTGATTTTCTAGACTAATTCAATTTTCTTTGGTTAGGTCTATGTGTCTGTCTAAAGCCTGACAGAAAAATTTCATGTATTCTATAACCCTGGCCAATCTATATAGCTTCTCCCAATTTGGGAGAGGCCAAAAGGATCATTGCTTTTATAGTGCAGTGGTTCTTATCATCCATAGTAAATGGAACCCAGTGAAATTTTTCAACTAGTGAACTACTCCCATTAAGTACAAACATCTCAGTGAGCTGTATGTTTCCTTTAGGCACTGAGAAAAATTGTCTCTTGATAATGTGAGCCCAATACCAATTCTTTTCTAAACCTTGATTAGGTTAAGAATTTATATCAGAAATTAATTCTCTTCATACATGAAGAGAATTAATATTTTCTCTAATATCTAAGAAATATCCCATAATACCGAGGCATGTGACTTCCAAGATCATTACCACTATACTGATAATAAGTGTATAAGGTAAGCAGATCTAGCTATTAGAAATACATGGGACTCCTACTGAGGGGGTTAAATAAAACTAGGGCATAGTAACAAAAAGTATGAGCAGGGAGGCAGTTATCCCATCAACTTACTACTGAATTCATGTTTAAATAAAAATTATTTGCTACAAATGCATAAGATATGCAAAATTTCACCACCAATCACAATTCTAAATTTTCAGACTCTTAATAAGGTAAAACTAAAATCCTTTTATGATTATTAAAAATTTACTAGCATTCATTTTTTCTCATTATGTTAACCTCCAAATTCTGAGTAAGTACCTTTAGAAATAATTTACATCTGGCTTCAAAATATACCTCCAGCAGTTTGAACTGGACAGCACCCAGGGCCCAGCTCTTCCCTAATGACAAAGACCGTGTAGGGCTTGGCATCTAGCAGACACTCAGCAGATAACTGATGTAGAAATGAATGAATAAATATGCTCTGCTAAGCACTTTGGAGTGGACATGTAGCATCTGTTTTCCCTTTTCCAAAAGCCTTTCCTTTGGAGATCAAAACAGTTCCAAGGAAGCTGACTCAATCTCCTGTCTTTAGGGATACAGCTTTGACCTAGGTTAAGTCAATCAGCACGTTCCACATTTCTTGGCCACAGTGATTGAGTGAAAAATGGTTATATGACCTAAGTCACTAAAATCAGAGATAGTCTCAGGACTTTTGCAGAAAATGAAGGGGTAAAGACACTCTCTCATTCTTGTTGGACCTGAATGAGGAAGCCCAGGGAGCTGCTGCAAGTCATCATGGAAGCCAGTCTTCAGGAATAAATGGCACAAGGAAGAGAAGGAAGGAAACCCAGTCCTTGGCAGGGGAGTCTTTCCTGAAGCTCAAGCTGCTTTTGTACTTTTTTCAGTTACATGTACCAATAGATTTTACTCATTGTTTAAACAATTCTGAGTTACAGTTTGTGTTACTTGTAACTGAAAGCATCCTAAGTGAAACACATTTTAAAGAATTATGCAAATAAATGGTATTTTTTTCTTAACTGGCAATGCTCTGTGGTTCCCATATATACTAAAATCTTCTAATACCAAGCTTCTACAGTAGATACCTGACTATCTTGGATATCATCCTATCTTGGTCTTAAGTTAATGGATGTATCAGAAGACTCTCAGTACAATAAAGTCTACTATCAGCTGGAACCACAAAACCAAATCTGAGCACAGTATTATTCTCTGACTTCAATATCATTTCATATCTCCAAGGCACTCTGCTAGGTAGAGATGTTTTATAAAGAGATATTCAGCCCTGGCTGGTGTAGCTCAGTGGTTTGAGCATGGGCCTGTGAACCAAAAGGATCGCGGTTTGATTCCCAGTCGGGGCACATGCCTGGGTTGCAGGCCAGTTCCTGGCAGGGGACGCACCAGAGGCAACCATACATTGATATTTCTCTCCCTCTCTCCCTCTCTCCTTCCCTTCCCCTCTAAAGACAAATAAATAAAAAATGTTTAAAAAAAAGAGAGAGAGAGATTCAGGGAACATTCTGGAGTGCTTGTGAATTGTTGGGAAATTATTTTAAGCATATTCCACCTCTTTAAATACAAAGATATCCTATATTTGGCTATGGAATTTGTGTAGTTTTATTAATTAGAAATTCAAGGCAAATTTGAGTACAGTCAGAGCACATATAAACACTGCCAAAGACTATGGTTTTAAGAAACATCAGACATTTACAAATAAGTGTCATCCTTTCCAAAGTAGCTAGTTTGGGAGATATTCATTTCTAAAAAGTCATTTGACAATTAAATACAAAAGATATGGCAAAAATGCAAATATTTACAAAAACTATGCCATAGAAAATGACAAAAGAGGAATTCCAAAATGGTTTTAAGTAATGCAACATCACCAAAATAAGTGACAACTTTGAAAGAGAAAACATTCATTTGGATATAAATGTACAGACTGTTTTAAAAACAAGCAATCACATTCTTTAGGTTATTTAATCCAACCTTTCACATATACAAATACATGCATACTTGCTCAGTGTGCTTCTCATATTTTCAACTTAAAGATAAATTTAGGGTTGAAACATACTACTAACTCAACAACAAGTCTTTCCTTTCTTTCTTGTTATTCAATTTCTAAAATCAGGTTTCTTCTATGATTGAAGAATTTGAACTTACTGGAAGAATGGTTAAGAACATATTTCATGCAGGTAGAAAATTTGGAGATGCCATTATTCTACTGAAAGGTGCTAAACAGCTTGGAAAAAGTTAGTTGAATGAGTACAATTGACCAGCTCTTTAAAGAGAAGAAACCAGAGAAAAGGAATGCTCCAAAGAGCAGACTGCAGTAAATCAAAGTTTGGTAGTGGATAGAAAGAGCTAAGGCTGATCATAAGCTCCAGTAACTACACACATGATTGTCCTTTACTGTGTTCCCAGCAATGCCTGTCACCTGATAGTGACTCAGTAAATATCAATTGAATGAATAGATGAAATGGAAACATTTTCTGTGGGAAACTGCAGGATTTGAACATCCCTGTCTTAAATGATGATGGATAATACACAATTTAAAAAGATATACATACATACCTACATATATTTATGTATTAAGGTTCTGTATTACACTTGGACAAATCCAAGAATTAAAAATAAATACCCATGTACAAAGTAGCATACAATGATCAAATTTGTGGTTTAGTACATGGCTACAGAAATACAAAAATATAAAGAAAATCTCGGCTTCTAGAACCAAACTCCAGAAGCATGGAACTATATGGGAAAAGTCTAGGAACAGAAATAATATGCTGAAAGAGGCTACAGAGAGGAGAGGAAGAATGTTAGAAGTTTTATGCCCGTTTTAAATAGGGAGGTAAAAAACAGATGCAAAGGAGCAAAGTGCTGTTTTATTTTAAAATAGCCCAACCTGTTGGGAAGAAGCCAGTCAGATGAAATTACAACACCTTTAACAATGACTAAGAAGGAGTCAGGTAATGGGAGGTTTTAGCTTGTAATGGCTGGCTGTGATCTGAGACGCGACTTCAGGCTTCTGCAATTTGTCTTGTTTTGACTTTAGGTGAGAGGAAAATCACTTCCAATAAAACAAGCTTCAATCTGTAAGTGATGGGCTAAAGAGAAAGCTGATTGCCAGGGCAGAAGGAGCGGGGACTAGACCTAAAGCACTCTGAAAATATATAGGTTTTGACTGGAGCTTGACAGGAGAGCACCGTTGGAAGAACAGCAGACCGCTCCCCGCGCCCCATGCCTTGGCATCTCTGAAGAGCCTCAGGCGAGGGTAGCTCCGAGGAGATTCCTGGGAAATTCCAGAGAAAATGGGTAGGTCCACGCACCCACCTCCGGATCACAGGCGCTACGCAACCTTGAACACAGAATTGGGCCGAGGTGGCCTCCGCAGGCATCTGGAGGAGATCCAGGAGACCAAATGCTGTTAAGGCTGCGTGCTGTGGGAGGAGAGGGCGGGCGAGAGGAGCGAGAAGGGGGGCGGCGCTCAGCGAGTCAGGGCCGCACCGCTTGTGGTCCCCTCTACTAAGCCCCGAACCTCCAGCGGCGCCCGAGTGGGCCGTTGAGCCTGTGGAAGGGAGGGCCCTTACCCATGTGCTGTGTGTCCAACTGCACAGACGGCATCTCCTTCAGAGGAATGTGTCCCGTTCCACCATCTCTGCAGCACTGCAGGCAGCAGAACACCGAGGCAGCCATCATGCTACCGACTCCGCCGCCGCTATAGACCCTAAACCACTGGGACACCACCCTCCACCCCTCCTCTCCGCCTCCCAACCCCGCTGGAACGCTGGAGGCTTCTGTGTGGAGCGCAGAGGCCGGTACAGCGACGCCCCAGGCTGGGAGGGTGCAGCACAAGCTGAGTTGTAGCAGGCCTGGGCTGAAGAGCTGAGGATCGGAGGTGGGGTGCTGGGCGGGGCTGGAGCTGAGCCGAGGAAGAAGGCGGGGCTCGTGGCGGAGTAGGGCAAAGGGCCTGAAGGCCGTGGGGGAGGGGGGAGGAGCGGGGGAAGGGCGTGCGCCTGTGTGCGGAGGTTTTCTTGTTTTGGGGTGCTGCTCAAGTGCTCCCCAATATGGGTTGATTAGGGTGTGAGTCCTGTCCACACTGAGGGGTCCGCCAAGGCTGCTTTTAAAACTGTGCTCTTTCCACTTCGACATTATCTTTAGGGATGAACTGACAAAGGCAAATCAGGCTAGGGGGCTGGAAGTTGATAAGAAAGCTCCCAGGTATCCCCCCCGTGCGTCCAAGTACTGAGAGAACTTTGCCTCCACAGGCAGGCTTCGTCCCTCCACCGTGGCTGGTTTCTGAAGAATTTCCACAAATCCTGAGTAGACACGGGTGCCCCAGAAGTAATACCTGTTAGTGACTGCACCGTGGATGCGCACCCGAGGCTCTAAGTCGGCCCTGATGCATTTTAGGTGCAGAGATGATGCTTTCCTTGGCCCTTGGTGTCGTGAGGTCAGGGGCAATCAGTGGTCCTCTCCAGGAGCGGACCAATCAGGACGTGGCGGGAGGGTGATTTTTGAGCAGCCTCTTCCAAGATCTACCCTCTTCGTGGACTGAGGGCTTCGAGGAGTATGAAGGGAACTTTGGAGACAGCAAGAAAGCTACCGAGCCCCTAAGGGGAACCCTCTGTTTCTACTGCCTGCGCCTTTCTCCTTCCACATGAGAAGCTCACATAGTGGTCACATTTCATCTCCGTGCCCATTTTATCATCCGTCCCTGGACAATTTACCATCTTCAGATATCACTGGCCGTTTGAAATTGACAAGCTTAGTATTAACCTGGCTCAAACCTCTGTTCCTAAATAAGGTTTTCATCCTGAAGGTTTTCCCAGGGTTTAAGTCTTGGGAAACCAGACACAAAATGCCCACTTAATATGTAATGGGTTTCTATATATAACCTTTTAGCGACCTGAGTACAAGTATCCTAAATTTTTCTTCACACAATAAGATAATTTCTTCAGGGTCTTGGGTCTCTTTGCTGTCAATACAAATGGTGTGGTTTCATTACAACGCTTAGGGAAACCTCCAAGTTTTTGTGCTTTGAAATTTTTACTATAGAATTAATAATCAAGGTGATTATTAAACTAGTTGAAGGTAGACCCCCCCCACTGCCTATAAAGTACTATCTTGGTAATCCTTTTAAACATGGAGTTTTCTTTTACCGAAACCCTTGACTATTATTTTGAGAAGTATTAGTGTTCTGCTTTCCCTCCCCACCCCACCCACCAACTGGGAGGAAGGGGAAAGTTGAATACAATGTTGTAGAGAAAATTTTTCTGCCTGTCTGTGAGGTAGGCACTCTTTCACATATGTATCTAATTGGATTCTTGAAAGATTTCAGGGTGGATATTGTCCCCATTTTATAGGTGAATAAAGAGATTTAGAGGGATTAAATAACTTTTGTAGTTTCAGATGATAAGAAAATTAAAAAGATAAGATTCAAAGGCCATTAGTATGACTCCTAAAGCTTGAGTTTGCTCTATCAGATCATGCTGCTTCTCAAATTCTGAGATCTAACTCTTGTAATTAGTGCTACAATCCTCTTAAATGTGCTCCGTTCAAAATGCAGATTTGCATTTATTTTTTGTGACTTATTAATCTCTATATTGGCTAAAAGATACCATAACTCATGTATAGACAATAAAATTGGTTTTATAAGGTGATATATTTGTTCAGAAATATTATTTAAGTAGTACATATATTAAATATATAATAAATATTCGGGTCATTTAAATTAATCACATCTTCAATGAAAAGCCAGACTATTAGATGGTTGTGAATTTGCTATTACTGTACAGGCAGAATTACCATAGTCTCCTCTGGCTAGAAAAGTAATCTGCTGGAGCAATGCCCAGAGCACTTTGGCCCCACCATAGCAACTCAAGTGTACTCAGCATAGGGAGCCAGCAAAACCGGTTAGCTCCAGAAACAGACTTCCCTGTCTTGGCAGATGAATGCCATCCATGAGCTCATAGATCTTATTCCTTTTTATATTTGGGATTCTATTATTCTTTCATTACAATTTTCAAAGGAATTATCCTCTTTTTGAAAAGTACAGTGCTAAAGTTATTTTGACAGTCTTTCACAGCTTTCACTTTAAATAACAATTACAAAAAGTTTTCAAATTGTTACTTAGAAGGTCATTTATCTTAGTCAAAAGCAATAACAAAGAATGACTGTTTGGAAAAAAAATCTGTCTACTTCAGCGACGTATGCCAGGAACTCTAGAACTGATGGGGCAATAATGTAAAGCATGTGTTTTCCAGCTGAGTTTAACATCATGTCAGGATTTCATTTTTATTTTTTAATTAAAAAATTCAATTACAGTTGACATTCAATATTATGTTAGTTTCAGGTGTACAGCATAGTGGTTAGACATTTGTATAACTTACAAAGTGATCCCCCTGATAAGTCTAGTAGCCACCTGGCACCATACATTATTGACTATATTCCCTATGGTGTACCTTCCATGTGACTATTTTGTAACTGCCCATGTATACTATTTAATCCCTTCACCTTTTCTACCTAGGCCCCTAAACCCTCTCCCAACTGGCAACCATCAGTTTGTTCTCTGTATCAATGAGTGTATTCCATTTTGTTTGTTCATTAATTTTATTCTTCAGATTCCACATATAAATAAAATTATATGGTATTTGTCTTTCTCTGTCTGACTTATTTCACTTAGCACAATGCTGTGTAGCTCCATCCACGTTGTCACAGATGGTAGGATTTCATTGTTTTTCTTAATGGCAGAGTAATATTCCATTGTATTTATGTACCACTTCTTTTCCAGTCATTCATTGATGGAACCTTAGATTGCTTCTGTATCTTGGCTATTGTATTCAATAAATAATGCTGCAATGAACATAAGCATGCATGTATCTTTTCAAATCAGTGTTTTGATTTTTTTGAATGTATACCCAGAAGTGGAATTGCTGAGTCATAAATAAGGTAGTTCTATTTTTAATTAATTAATTTATTTTTGGTTTTTACATTCTTTCTTTCCCTTTACTACCTTTCCACCCCCCTTCCCTCTAGTAACCACCATACTGTAGTCTGTGTCTGTGAGTTTTTGTTTGTTTGTCTTGTTTGTTCATTTGTTACTTTTAGTTTTATATTCCACATATGAATGACATCATATGGTTCTTAACTTTTTCCGTCTGACTTATTTAACTTGGCATGATATTCTCAAGAGCCATCCATGTTGTTGGTGGGAATGCAAACTGATACAGTCTCAATGAAAATCAGTATGAAGGAAACAATTTTTTTTAGGAAATTTAGTACTGTTTTCCATAGCAGCTGCACCAATCTGCATTCCCACCAACAGTGTAGGAACCCTGTTCCTTTTTCTCCACATCCTTGCCAACACTTGTTTGTTGATTTATTGATGATAGCCATTCTGACAGGTATGAGGTGATATTTCATTGAGGTTTTAATTAGAATATCTCTGATGATTAATGACATTGAGCATCTTTTCATATGTCTATTGGTCATATAGATCATCTTTGCAAAAGTGTCTATCCAGGTCCTCTGCCCATTTTGTAATTGGGTTGTTTGTTTTTTTTAGATTTCAGTTGTATGAGTTCTGGCACAAATAACACCACTATTTATTACAATATCATAAGCATGTAATTCTGTAACATAACAATATCACACTCAAACACACTATTATGACATTTTGGGTGAAATGTTCAAATTAAAACTATAAATCATTACACCCATATTATTACCCTACCAACCACACTCAAGCAAGTCTTACTTCGGCTGGACCCTGTATTTTGGATATTAACCCTTATTATTGATGCATTATCAGTGAATATCTCCTCTCATTTTGGTAGGTTGTCCCTTTGTTGATGATTTTTCTTTGCTGTGCAAAGACTTTTTAGTTTTATGTAGTTCCATTTGTTCATTTTTTTTCCTTTTGTTTCTATTGCCTGAGGAGATATGTATTAAAAAATTACCAAGAGCAATGTCAAAGAGTTTACTGCCTGTGTTTTCTTTCTTTTTATTTTTTAGACAGGGAATACTTTATTCAAACCCATCAGAGAAATGAACTGATTAAGTCTGTAACAAAGTGTCATGTATTAAAGCATAGGCCAGTAATTGTATATGAATATACACTGCTACATACAAATTAACTGATTAGACCACAACTTTTCAATGTTTGAAACAGAATAAACTTCCCTGTAAAAGCAGCACCGTTGTGGCATTTCAACTTTAGTATTCCTCTCCTTCTTCCTCACCCTCTCCTTCAACAGAATCCATACCAACCTCCTCATAACCCTTCTCTAGGGCAGCCATGTCCTCATGGGCCTCAGAAAACTCCTTCCTCCATGCCCTTACCCACGTACCAGTGGACAAAGGCACACTTGGTATACATCAGGTCAAATTTGTGTTCCAGGCAAGCCCAGGCCTCAGCAATAGCTGTGGTGTTGTATGCGTGCAGCTTGTTGTACTTTGGCTAGGTCTCCACCAGGCACCACAGTGGGAGGCTGGTAACTAATGCCAACTTTGAAGCCAGTGGGGCACCAATCCACAAACTGGATGGTATGCTTGGTCTTGATGGTGGCAATGGCAGCATTGACATCTTTGGGAACCATGTCACCATGGTAGAAGAGACAGCAAGCCATGTATTTACCATGGTGAGGATCACATTTCACCATCTGGTTTGCTGGCTCAACGCATGCATTGGTGATCTCTGCTACAGAAAGCTGTTCATGGTAGGCTTTCTCAGCAGAGATGATAAGGGCCTATGTGGCCAGAGGGAAGTGGATGTGGGGATAGGGCACCAGGTTGGTCTGGAATTTGGTCAGATCAACATTCAGGGCTCCATCACCTGAGGGAAGCAGTGATGGAAGACACAATGTGACCTATAAACCTATTCAGGTTAGTACAAGTTAGGTGCTTGATATCGAGGTTTCTACAACAGATGTCATAGATGGCCTTGTTGTTAACCATGAAGGCACAATCAGAGTGCCCCAGGGTGCTGTGCATGGTGAGGATGGAGTTGTAGGGCTCCACTACAGCTGTGGAAACCTGGGGGACTGAGTAAATGGAGGACTCCAGCTTGGACTTCTTTCCATAATTGACAGAGAGATGCTCCATCAGCAGGGAGGTGAACCAAAGCTGTGGAAAACCAAAAAGCCCTGAAGACCTGTGCACTGGTCAGCCAGTTTCCGAATTCAGTCCAAGACAAGGTTAATGATCTACTTGTCAATGGTGTAGTGTCCATAGGCATAGTTATTGGCAGCATCTTCCTTGCCTGTGATCAGCTGCTCAGGATGGAAGAGCTGGCTGTAGGTACCAGTGCAAACTTTATCAATGACTGTGGGTTCCAGTTGTACAAATACTGCCCTGGGCACATGCTTGCCAGTGCCTGGCTCACTGAAGAAGGTGTTGAAAGAGTCATCTCCCCCTCCAATGGTCTTGTCACTTGGCATATGGTCATCAGGCTGGATGACATGTTCCAGGCAGTAGAGCTCCCAGCAGGCATTGTGGATCTGGACACCAGTCTACTCAATACTCAGGCAGATGCACTCAGGCATGGTTGCTGCTTAGCAGCTGCCAAGTGGATGGAAGAAGAGGAGGAGTTGTTGCTTCTTACAGCCCAACTCTTAGGCAGTAGATGTAAAAGAACCTACTCTTTTCTCTTTTTTCAAAGATTTTATTTATTTAGTTTTAGAGAGAGGGGAAGGGAGACAGAGAGAGAGGGAGAGAAACATCAATGTGTGAGAGAAACATTGATCAGTTGTCTCTCACCCCTTTGCCCCCTCTACGCAGCATCCTCCACTCCCTCAGTTAATCCACACAACTTTTTTCATGTCATGGGTTATGCATACAATTTTTTTTAACTCTGATCTTGATTATTTCCTTCCTTCTACTCATTTGAGCTATGTTTGTTGTTTTTATCGTTATTTAGGTGTAGGTTTAGATTGTTTATTTGAGATTTTTATTGCTTTTTGAGGTAGGCCTTTACTGCTTCAAACTTCCCTCTCAGGACTGCTTTCACTGTGTCCCAAGAATTTTGGATCTTGTGTTCATTTTTATTTGTTTCAAGGCATTTTTTATCTCTTCCTTGGCATCATTGATAACACATCAATTATTTCATAACATGCTATTTAGTCTCCAAGTATCTGAGTGATTTTGAGTCTTTTTATTAAGGTTGATATCTAATTTAATGTCATTGTCATCCAAGAAAATGGTCAATATTATTTCAGTTTTCTTGAATTTGTTAAGACTTATTTTGTGACCTAAACCTAACATGTGGTCTATCTTTGATAATAATTTTAGTGCACTTGAGAAGAATGTATATTCTAGTGCCTTGGGATAAATTGTTCTGTAAATATCAATTAAATCCATATTACTCTAGTGTGTCATTTACTGCTACTATATCTGTGTTGATTTTTTGTATGGAATACCTACTATCCATGACAATGGGGTATAAAATCCCCTACTGACAATATCGTTGTAGATATCTTCCTTAAAGCACACCAAGATTTAAAAAATATATTTAGGTGTTCCTATATTGGGTTCATATATATTTACAAGGATTATATCTTCTTGTTGGATCAATACCTTTAGTATTATGTAGTTACTCTCTTAGTCCTTGTTATGGCCTTTGTTTGGAAGCTTATTTTGTCAGATATAAGTATTTCTGCCCCAGCTTTTTTCTTATTTCCACTTGCATAAAATGTTTTTCCCCATCCCTTTACTCTCAGCCTGTGGAAATCTTTTGTTCTGAGGTGGGTATCTTGTAGACAGTGTATGTAGGGGTCATTTTTTTTTATCCATTTAGTTACTTTATATCTTTTGATTGGAGCATTCAATTTATTTACATTTAAGATTATTATAGATAGGTACTTATTTCTTGCCATTTTTTAAATTGTTCCTGTGTTTTTTTCTTTCTTTTCTTCTTTTACTTAAAGAATGTCCTTTAACATTACTTGCAGTTATGGTTTGGGAGTAATGAACAACTTGAGCCTTTCTTTGTCCGGTAAGCTCTTTATTTGGCATTCAATTTTATTTATTTACTTCTAAGTATTTTTTATTGATTATGCTATTAGAGTTTTCTCAATTTTCCTTTATTCCCCCTCCTCCGTGCACACTCCAACCCTCTAGCATTTCCCCCACTTAGTGCATATCCATGGGTTGTTCTTAGAGTACTGGGTTTCCTATACCATTTTTTACCTCTCCCCATCTATTTTATGCCTACTACCATATTTTTGGACCATAAGACACACACCTAGGTTTTATAGGAGGAAAATAGAAAAAAATTTTTGAAGCAAAAAATGTGGTAAAACACTTAATAACATAAATAACATAATATTTGACCAATGTAAATGTAAAGACAACTCAACAGCAGCATTAACAACCATTATTCCTCCCAAATTTGGGGGGCGGGAGGAAAGGTGCATCTTAAAAAATAAGGTAATTAGGCTTCTTCTTCCCTGTACCATTTCCCCCCATTCCTCCCTTCCCCCTCCCCACTGAAATCCCTCCATGTGATGTCCATTTCTCTGATTCTTTCCCTGTTCTAGTTGTTTGCTTAGTTTTTGTTGTCATTGTTTTTCTTTTTTTCTTTTCAGGTTAATTTGTTGATAGTTGTGAGTTTGTCGTCATTTTACCGTTCATAGTTTTTATCACCTTTTTCTCAAATAAGTCCCTTTAATGTTTCATATAATAAGGGCTTGTTGATGATGAACTTTAACATGACCTTATCTGGGAAGCACTTTATCTGCCCTTCCATTCTAAATGATAGCTTTGCTAGATAGAGTAATCTTGGATATAGGTACTTGCCTTTCCTGACTTCAAATACTTCTTTCCAGCCTCTTCTTGCCTGTAAGGTTTCTTTTGAGAAATCAGCTGATAGCTTCATGTGCACTCCTTTGCAGGTAACTTTCTCTTTTTCTCTTGCTCCTTTTAGCATTCTCTCTATATTTAATCTTGGGCAACTTAATGATGATGTGCCTAGGTTTGTTCCTCTTTGGTTCCAACTTCTTTGGGACTCTCTGGGCTTCCTGGACTTCCTGGAAGTCTATTTCCTTCACCATATTGGGGAAGTTTTCCTTCATTATTTGTTCAAATAAGTTTTCAATTTCTTGCTCTTGTTCTCCTTCTGGCACCCCTATAATTCAGATATTGGAACATTTAAAGCTGTGCCAGAGATTCCTAAGCCTCTCTTCATTTTTTTGAATTCTTGTTTCTTCATTCTATTCCAGTTGGATGATTATTTCTTCCTTTTGTTCCAAATCATGGACTTGAGTCCTGGTTTCCTTCCAGTCACTGTTGGTTCCTTGAATATTTTGGTTTATTTCATTTTGGGTAGCCTTCATTTGTTTTTTTCATTTTGTGACCAAGCTCAATCAATTCAGTGAGCATTTTGATTACCAGGGCTTTGAACGTTCCATCAGATAGGTTGGCTATCTCCTCATCACTTTGTTCTCTTTGTGGAGTTTTGCTCTGTTCTTTCATTTGGGCCATATTTCTTTGTCTTGGCACACCTGATAAGTTGTAAGGGGGCAGGGCTTTAGGTATTCACCTGGGCAGGGTGACCCTCTTTGCTGTGCTGTGGCACTGCCTGTGGGGGAGGGTCCAGAAAGGAAATGATGCAGCTTCCCAGCTCATCTCTAGCTCACTTTCCAACAGACTCCCGTGTGAGACAGGGAGTTTCTCCCACCGCAGCAACCGCCATAGTCCACAGTCAACTCTGAGTTTCAGTTTCCCCTAAAGTCTGCCCTACCTGCCTGGTCTGCTGCCTTGCCTCAGTTTTTCTGAGCTGACCATCACAGTCTGCCACCTTACTGATCTGGTTGTTTTGGTTTATTTTTTCTTTAATTCTTTGATAGAGTTCCATGCAGTTTGATTTTCTGTCACTTTTGGTTGTTTATTGATATTAGATTGGTTGTTATCCTCCTTTTGGTTGTGCAAGGAAGCAAAGGGTTTCTACCTACACCTGTATCTTGGCCTCTATCTTGAACTTTTTTGGTGTTCAATTTTAAATGATAGCCTTGCTGGGTAGAGCAATCTAGGTTGTATGTTATTTTTAATCTCTGAATATTTCCTGCCAGTCTCTTCCAGCCTGTAGTGTTTCTGTTAGAAATCAATGACATTCTAATGAGGACTCCTTTGTATGTAACAGACTGTTTCTCTCTTGGTGCCTTTAAAATTCTTTGTCTTTATACTTTGCCATTTTAATTATGATGTGTCTTGGTGTAGATATCTTGGGTTCATATTGGTTGTGACTCTGTGCTTTCTGAACTTGAGTGACCTTTTCTTTCTATCACTAGGTTAAGGAAAATTTCTGCCATTATTTCTTCAAATAGGTTCTCTCTCCCTTGCTCACACTCATCTCCTTGTGGCACTCTTATGATGCAGATATTGTCATGCTTGATGTTGTACCAAAGATCCCTTAGACTCTCCTTATTTCCTTTGTCTCTTCTTTATTTTCTCTTTGGGTTGATAGTGTCATCTTGTCCAATAATTCACTGATTTGAACTTCTGCTTCATATAACCTATTGTTGATTCTTCCAAGAGCATTCTTTATTTAAGATATTGTAATCTTCACTTCTCAGGGGTTCTTACTTATCATTTTTATGTATTTTTAATGCTTACTATACTATATATTTATTTAAATTCTCACTTAGATAATCCATTCTTTCCCTAAGGTCTTTGAGCATCCTTATAACCATTATTCAAAACTCTGCACCTAGTGTTTGTGTTGTTTCCATTTCATTTATTTCTTTCCATTGTTTTTGGGGGTATTTCTATTGTTATTTTACTCAGGACATTTTTCTTTATTGTCCCATTTGATCTCTGTGTGTTAGGTAGCTTTACTATGTCTCCTGTACCTGCTTTGTTGCTTTTATGATAAAGGTGTCGTGCTGGGGTCAGCTGCACAACCCTTCAGGACATTTGAATTCCATGGTCAAGAAGAGTTTGTTGTGGATTATGTTTCCCCCTTGTTATAGTTGAGTCTTAAATACTGTTGGCTCTTTCATAGGTAGAATTATCACTTCAAATTGGGAGATTGTATTGGTAACCCTTGACCTCCATGCTGTGAGATGCTGTGCAGAGGCTGCTTCTTAATGTGGCATTGTTCCCAGCAGGGTCTGGAGCCGGCAGAAATTCCCCTTTGGGTGTATGATAGTGTGCCTAGTTGGTTCAAGTTTTGGTGTGGGCCGACGCCCAACCCTGATTTTGTTGGTGCTCAGTCCACTTAGATGGGGTTCAGATACAGGTCAATTTCAGACATGTGCAACTAACTACCTCTCTATAGCTACCAGGTTGTTCACCAGTGTTTGTGTCTCTGCCAGCTGGACCTGTGTGTGCATGTGAGGGGCCATTCTATATAAAAGAGTCAGCTTCTTCCTGCTTGGAGTTGGTGGCAGCTCTCTGTAGAGAGAGCTGAGGCTCCCTGAGGTCCACCTCCTCCTTTTAGCCACTATGTCTGTCTCTGAGGTTACCTGGTCCTCCTCCTGAGCCTTTAGCTGAGGGACTGTAGGATGAGGCCGGCATGTTGAGTTAGTCCTAGCAGGTTTCCTACTTTGTTGGTCGTGCAGTGTGAAGGGCACTCAGTGAGGGGAGGGTAGCCCATGCTCAAATCTAACTCTTTCAGTCTCTGCCAGCGACTCCAGCACTTGCTTATTCAGCGCGGCTCACTGCTGATTTGAGATGAGTAAATTCAGCTTTCCTCTTTGCAAGAGTGAGCTCAGCAGGTTTGGATCTTACAGGACACATCAAGAGTGTCCCTTTGGGGCTAGAGCCTGACCAGCCTGCAGGTGGAAGCTATAATTTGTAATTCTAAGACCCCAGTATGAGGCAAGTTCTCTGTCCTGTTCCCAGGCAATATTCTCCAAGGATCTCACACTTTGAAACTCCCTCTTCTGAGATTCTTCCCCACCCACACTCCTGAAATGCACACCAGCAGGGGAATCTGGGGCATGGCAGGGCTGATCAGCAGAGCTTTATCCCCATTGGGGGCTGGTGCCTGAAAACCTGTAGGAGGGTCATGGGTACTCCTTTCCCTTCCCAGGGTAATGTAGGCTGAGACTGGGTTTGCCTCCCTGAAAAGCATTATAAGCAGCTCCATTCTTACTTGTCTAACTCTCAGACAGCTGCCTCTCAGGAGACACTGTCCAAAACTCTGTGCTCCATGCAGCTCTTGGTCTGCCTGCAAACCAAGTTGAGCAAGGCCCCCAAACCCCTTGTTGCACAATTTTCCAGTCTCTTCGCTCAGCTGGTCTCAGTGGGAAAGGATCTGAAGACCCAGCATGGCTTGGTTCAGCTGTGAAAAGTTTAGAATGGGCCAAAAAAATGTTTTTTTTTTTTCCAGCTTTGCTAGGTCACTCTCTGCAGCAACAGCTGCAGGAGTGGCCCCAAGTACAGGGAGAGATGCTGCCCGTATGCTGAAGAAGAGGGAAATTGGTCCTCTTTCCCAAGCCACTTAGTAAGTTCTCTGTTTGTGTCTCCACTCTGTGCTCTTTAAGAAATCAGGGAGCCCCTTTAAGATGCTGCTGTCTGTTGCCCTTAGAGGGCCCTGTTGCAGTAATATGGTTTCTCCTGCAGTCTGAGCTCATATAGTGAACTCTTCAGGCTGGTGCTGAAACAGTAGAAGCACTTTACACTGAATGTGCTCTCTGATTCTCACAGACATGGTGGAACCAACTGTTTCCCACTGCCAGAGACCTTAGCAGTCCTCTCTTCCCATTTCTATTGCTGTGGGTTTGGGACCGCTAGGTGTAATTAGGGCCTCACAATCTTAAGGGAAGGGAGCTTTGCAGCTATGATTTCTTTCTTGTCTCTCAGCTGGCACAGTGGCTGTGCACAGGATCCTTTCCCATCCACATTTCAGTTCCTCTTATCAGTATCAATGCAGTACTCACACCATACACTGAGTCACAGTCTGGGTCTCTGCCTAAAATCTCCCCCCAAAATGAAATGCCTCTCTAAGTGACTGCTGGCTGCAGTTTGTAGGTGCCTCTGAAGGACCAGGGTGTAGCAACCTGGTCTCTTTCCCAGTCTGGGTCCCTATCCTGAGCTGTCTAGGTTAGCTCTGCAACAATGGAAGCACTACACACTGAGAGTGTGCATCCTGAGTTTCACAGGCTCAGTGGATCCCCACAAATTTCCTCTGACAGACAACACAGAGTGTCCTCTTCCTATATCTGTTGATGTGGGTTGGGGATCCCTGTGTAGAACTGAGACCCCTGGCCCTTAGTGGGGAGGAGGCTCTAGAGCTGCAAATTCTAACTGGTCTCTTAGCAGCCATGCATGGGGTCTTTCCCCTTCCACTTATAAGCCCCTCTTATCCATCTGTACAAAGCATCTTCTAGTCTCCTTGGCTTTAAACCTTCATATCAGCTAAGTTTTAGTTGATTGTTCAGGTTGATTGTTGAAAGTTGAGGTGCAAATCTGGATTGGGGGCAGGAGCAAGTGGACACAGCTTCCACCTACTTTGCTGTCATCTTCTAAATCCCTAACCTTTGCCATTTGAATTATATGTCTTGATGTGGATCTCTTTGGGTTCATCTTGAGTGGGACTCTCTGTGCTTTCTGGACTTGTGTGACTTTTTCTTTCACCAGGTTAAGGAAATTTTCTGTCATTATTTCTTCAAACAGGTTCTCTATACTTTGCTCTCTGTCTTCTCCATCTGTTAATAATATGATTTGAATGTTGTTGTGTTTCATGTTGTCCCAAAAATCCCATAAACTATCTTCCTTCTTTAGTTCTTTTTTCCCTTTTGTTTCTCTGATTGATTTTTTTTACCTTGTCTATTAGTTTGCTGATTCAATTCTCAGCTTTATCCAGTCTGCTTCCAATGTATTCTTTATTTCAAATATGTTATTATTTTTTCAATTCACTTGAAGTGTTTATTAACAGTATTTTAGTGACTATAAAGCCAAATGTGTCCCTAAGTATGAATGTACTTACTTTTTAAAATTAATTTTAATTATTGTTCTTATACAGTTTTCTCTCCTTTAATCCTAACCCAGAACACCACCCCAGCCCTCCCCACCTCCCTTCCATTTCCACCCTCCTAGTTTTTACCCATGTGACCTTTATACTTGTTCCTGTAAACAATTCCCCTTTTCTCCTGAAAATTTCTCCCTTCTCCCCTCTGGTAACTGTTAGTCTGTTCTCAACTTCAGTGTCTTTGGTTATATTTTGCTTGTTTGTTTGCTTTGTTGATTAGGTTCCCATTAAAGGTGAGATCACATGGTATTTGTCTTTCACCTCCTGGCTTATTTCGATTAGCATAATGCTCTCCAGTTCCACCCATGCTGTTGCGAAGGGTAGGAGCTCCTTTCTTTCTGCTGCATAGAATTCCATTATGTAAATGTACCATAGTTTTTTGATCCATTCATTTACTGATGGGCACCTAGGTTGCTTCCAACACTTGGCTATTGTCAATTGTGCTGCTATGAACATAGGGGTGCATAGGTTCTTTTGGACTGGTATTTCAGGGTTTTTAGGACATAATCCTAGCAGTGGAATTGCTGGGTCAAAAAGTAAATCAAATATGTTATTCTTAATTTCTGACTGGTTGTTTTTCATAGTCCTTTTTCCTATGTCCTTTTTTTATGCTTTTGAGCATCCTTATAACCATTACTTGGGGCTCTGGTTCTGATAAATTGCTTACCTTCATTTCATTTAACTCTTTTCCTAGAGATTCAACCTGTTCTTTTATTTGGGGTCTGTTTCTTTGTCTCCCCATGTTAGCTATCTCTTTGTGTTTCTTTTTATGTATTAAATAGAACTACTATGACTCAAAGACTTGGAGTGGCCTTCTGTAGTACATGTCCTGTGGGACCCAGGGTTGTATTCTCCTTAATCACCTGAGCTGGGTGCTCTAGGAATTACCCTTGTGTGAGTTATTTGGGCCCTCTGTTATAATTGGATTTTGGTTGGTTGTTGTCTTGTTTGTAGGTGGACTCCATGTTCAGACTGGTTGACTGTGAAGCTCAACCCTGACCAGGCCATGCAACTTGCGGTACAGGTACTGACAAAACAAAACAAGATAAAACAAAACAAACCAGAAAAAAACCAACAACAACAAAAAACATTACCTCCTCCTCCACCAACAGCAAAGAATCAAAACAGAAAAGAAGAAACAGAAAACACAATGAGATAAAAAAAGGGTAATAAAAGACAAGAAACAAAAAATAGAGAAACAAAAAAGAATATGAAAAGGAAAAAGGGAGAGAAAATAAATAATAATAATAATAATAATAATAATACACAGATGGCTGGGTGTGGGGGGAAAATACAGACAACTGTACTTGAACAACAATAAAATAAATAATAATAATAATAATAAAATACAAACTGCCGGCCAAGATGGAGGCGTAGGTGAACACACTGTGCCTCCTTGCAGAACCAAAATTAAGGACAACAAAGATTTAGAAACAATAAAAAAAACAGAACTGATAGAAAATTGAACTGTACGGAAGTCTGACAACCACTCATCCAGAAAACTGAACTGTATGTAAGTCTCACAACCATTCATCCTGACTGGTAAGAGGGGCGGAGTTGCAGCAGGAACAAGTGGAGGTTGGCAGACCAGGGCACACCGGCAGTTGCTGGCAGACTCTGGGCATACAGGCGGCTGCTAGCAAACCCTAGGCATGGGGTGGCAACAGGCAGACCAAGTGAGGCCGTGCAAGGCAGATGGCTGACCACGTGGTCCCACATTCTCATGCAGATGATCCAGGCAAAAATGAAGAGCAAGACAGACCTCATAATCCAGGGCCCCAGTGCCAGGAGATAAAATCTAAAAACACCAATTGAAAACACTTATGGGGGGTGAGGGGCCAGGAGAGACACCCAGCATCACAGGAGACTTCGTTGGAGAGACCCACAGGGTCTTTCCACCCACATGGAAATCAGCACCAGAAGGGCCCAATTTGCTTGGAGAAGTGGTGGAAGGGACCAGAATCCAAGAGAGAGCAGGCAAGCGCCATTGTTCCCTCTCAGATCCTACCCCCACATCCAGCATCACAACCCAGCAACTGGGCTGCCCCACCCTGGGGAACACCTAAGGTCCCGCCCCTCACTACATAACAGCTGTGACCAGACCAAAAAAAAAAAAAAACAACAAAACAACAAAACAAGAACAAACAAACAAAACCAAAAATGGCTCAAATGGGAGAACAGATCAAAGCCCCAGAGCCAATTCATCTAAGCAACTAAGAGATAGCCAACTATCAGATGCACAGTTCAAAGTCCTGGTGATCAGGATGCTCACAGAATTGGTTGATTTTGCTCACAAATTAGATGAAAAAATGAAGGCTACAATAAGTGAAATGAAGGAAAACGCACAGAGAACCAATAGAGATGGGAGGAAAACTGGGACTCAAATCAATGGAGTGGACCAGAAGGAAGAAAGAAACAACCAAACAGAAAAGAATGAAGAAACAAGAATTCAGAAAAATGAGGAGAGGCTTAGGAACCTCCAGGACATCTTTAAACATCCCAACATCCGAATTATAGGGGTGCCAGAAGGGAAAGAGGAAGAGCAACAAGTGGAAAACTTATTTGAACAAATAATAAAGGAGAACTTCTCCAATCTGGCAAAGGAAATAGACTTCCAGGAAGTCCAGGAAGCTCAGAGAGTTCCAAAGAAGTTGGACCCAAGGAATCACACAACAAGGCACATCATAATTACATTACCCAAGATTAAAATGAAGGAGAGAATTCTAGAAGCAGCAAGAGATAAGGGCATAGTCACCTACAAAGGGGTTCCCATCAGACTGTCAGTTGATTTCTCAAAAGAGACCTTACAGGCAAGAAGGGGCTGGAAAGAAATATTCCAAGTCATGAAAGTCAAGGACCTACATCCAAGATTGCTCTATCCAGCAAAGCTGTCATTTAAAATGGAAGAGCAGATAAAGTGCTTCTCAGATAAGGTCAAGTTAAAGGAGCTCATCCTCACCAAGCCCTTATTATATGAAATATTAAAGGGATTTATCTAAGAAAAGGAAGATAAAAATATGACAGTAAAAAGACAGCAAACTCACAATTATTAACAACCACACCTAAAACAAAAGCAAACTAAGGAAAAATCTAGAACAGGAACAGAAACACAGAAATGGAGATCATATGGAAGGTTAGCAACAGGGGAGTGGAAGGAGGAGAGAGGGGGAAAAGGTACAGAGATCAAGTAGCATAGATGGTGGATAGAAAATAGACAGGGGGAGGGTACGAATAGTGTGGGAATTATAGAAGCTAAAGAACTTATGACACATGGACATGAACTAAAGGGGGGAATGTGGGTGGGAGGGGATGTGCAGGGTGTAGGGGAATGAAGGGGAGGAATGGGACAACTGTAATAGCATAATCAATAAAATATATTTAAAAATTAAAATTAAAATTAAAACAAATAAATAAATAAGGAAAAATACATAGAGAAAAATAAAATAAAATAAAAATAGGAAAAGAAAAAATGGGAAAAAAGAATAAAAGAGGAAAAGAGAAAAATAAAGGATAATAGATATTAGAGAAAAATATGAAGAAAAGGAAAAATGAAATAGAAAAGATAAAAATAAAGAAAAGATAAAAAAGGAAAAAAGTGTTTTGCCCCAGCAGATTGTTGTGCCTACTTTAATTAGTCTGGATATGCTGATTGTGAAGCTACTTGCATCCAGCTCCAATGTTGTTTGAAACTAGCCAGTTGTTGTGCTAGTCTTCCAAGAGTTTCTCTGTTGTAAGCCAATGTCAAATGCTGCCCCTGTTTGTTCTGCTCTTGGCAAGTTTGTCAAAGTGGAGCTTTTAGTAGACTGGCTTGTGTGGCCTCTGGGGACCCACAGGTTGATCTGTCTCAGGTCTCCTCCTTTGAAAGTACCAGCTCTGATCTGGTGTCTCCTCCCCCACAGAACTGCACTCAGGAGGAGTATGCAGGACTTAGCAGGGATGATTCAAACAAGCTCCACAGGACTGGCGCTCACACTTTGTAGGAGGAGGGGTTAAGCACTTCTTCTCCTTGTGGCTGCATGGGCTGAACTCACTGGGGAGCACATTTCTGCTTTCCCTTAATGCAGCTTCAAAGCCTAGCACTTGTCCATCTGACTCCCAGACAGAAGCCCAGTTCTGCATGGTTCACTGCCTAACCAAGTAGGAGGGGAGAAAAAAAATCAGTTCTGTGTGGCACTCCAATCTCTGCATGTGGCTGGTGACAGCAGGGCAGGGCCAAAATTCCCAGCTCCACCCAGGCTCTGCAAGGGCCAAATGCCCCACTCCCCGGCACCCTCTAACTGAGCAGGGTGCAGCCAGATTTCCAGCCTAGTGCCGTACCCCTTTGCCTCAGAAGACTGACTGCAGAATGGGGGAGAGAGAGGAAGCAACTCAGCAGGTTGCTGCCCAGAAGCAGAATGTGGGTGAGAGTGGTCCTCCTCCTCAAGTCTCACCATCTAGACTCCAACTGGCTCTGTACCCAAATTCCTTCCAGAGACAGAGGACCCCTCAAAGTCACTGCTGGATATACCAAGAAGACCCCTTCTCTGGCTCTGAACTTCTGCCTGGCCTTTCCAACAGTCCCAAATCCGAGCAAACTTCCCAAGCTACTGTTATAACAATGGGCTCACTTTTCCCCTGTGATTATGTGCTTTGAGTCTTTCCCAGGTGGGTCAAATCCCCATTGCTCCCCACTGCCCAATGCTACAGGGGCTCCCCTTCCCATTTCTTGTTGCTGTGAATTGGGGGCCCCTGTTTGGGGCTGAGACCCCCATGCTCCTAGGGGGAGGGAACCCTGCTGATAAAATCCCTCTGGCTTTCCAGTTGCTACACTTGAGTGAGTGGGCTCAAGTGCCCTTGTCTTTTCCTGTCTTCCTCTGTGCTCCTGTTTATAAAATTTTAGATCAGCTACACTTCAACTAGTTTTTCAAGTCTATTATTCTGCAGTTTAGCAGCAAATCTAGTCTGAACCTAGAAGCAAGAAAATGGAGCTTCCAGCTACCCTACAGACATCTTGAAATCCCCTGTAATTGAGTCTTGATTGCTATTGGTGCATTCTTTTGTGGGACCAACCCTCAGGCTGGGTGTCTTTTTAGATTAACCCTGACCACAATGTGTGAGATACTGCGTGGTTGCTAATTACACTAAGCAGAATTTACCTCAGCAAGATCTGGTGCCTGCCTAGATCTCCCTTTGGATATGCTGTTTGAGAGACTAATTGTATCCTGCTCTGATGTTGTCTAAACTGACCACTGGATGTGTTGGTTTTCATGCCTCTTGGGAGAGACTGGTGTAGAACAATGTCAGATGCTGTCTGTGACTGGCCCTGGGCAATCTGTTTGAAGCTATAAAGCAATCCCTAGTTTATGGCTGCTTCTGCTGGGCATGGGAGTATGTTGGAAGGACCAAACTGTGCATCAAGGCCATCTTTCACTAGCATCCTGCCCAGGGGAAGGTAAGCAACAAGCCTAAGGCACCCCAAGATTCACCTTTGCATTTACCTGCTGGCTGCCTGTTAGGCTCAGTCACTGAAAGAGCCTCTTACAGTACTCTAGTTGCATGTGAAAAGTTTTCTGTGAGTCAACAGGTAGGGGAAGCAGTGTTCACCAGATTGATACAGGTTCAGAGTTGGTGCTGGGTGTCAGCTGGGTCTGAGGCCATTCAGCAAAAGTCTTAGGTGCCTGCAGACCTTTGTGGTTGGGCAGGGTCTCAGGGACTCATCAGGGTGAGGCCAGCAGTTTATCAGGCCTAAGCAGACCAATAGTTGTCCATAGAAAGGCAGGGCTTTTTTCCAGTCTGGAGTGCAATGGACAAATGGCCCCATTCTAGAGCCACACCACTCAGTCTATACCACATTCTGCTTGAAACCCTACTTCAGCAGGGTGGGACACTAATATTTGAAAGGGTGGCACTAGGGGTTCTGCTGCAAGAAGTGTGCAGAGTCAGTATTGGGAAAATGTAGGATGAGTGGCTCCTGCCCCAGAGCCACATAATTCAGTTTGTCCTGGATTATGCCCAGACCTTCTCCCCAGGGAGGGTCCATTAGGAATCCACAGGGTAGGGCTAGAGGATCTCAGATTCACAGGAACATGAGGGGAATGACCCCCATTCTACAACCATACAACTCAGTCACTGATACCTTCTGAGTCTGCCTAGACTTTTGCTCTCCAGCCCAGACAGCTGACTCCACAGCAGGGTGAGAGCTCCATAGGGTTAGAACAACAGGTGGAGCAGCAGCTGGGATTATTGTATTCTTCTAGGCTCATGCTGTAAGAAAGGGAGTGCTCTACCCAAGAGAGATGGTGTCTCTAGTGTGGGAGAGGGACTTAGCACAGGGATCCTGGAGGTTGTCCCTTCAGCTCTCTACCCAAAGACACAAACCACAGTCTCTGCTCACTTGATTTTAGTCCACTTCACTGTCTCTCTGTTGGAGTCCAGGGTGAGTGGCTGCAAATGAGATTTTGTGCATTGGCCCTTTAAGAGGGCACCTGTGCCTCTAGCAACCTCTTGTCTCTTCTTGGTGGACAGAATCCCTGCTGACTTTCACAACCAAATGTTATGTGGGTGCATCTTCCTATATCTGATGTTTTAGGCTGGGGATCCCAGTGTGGAATTTGACCCCATGCTCCTTATGGGGAACATTTGCAGCTAAGATAACCCTCTAGAATTTCAACTGCTCACCTCTTTTCATGTCTCTGCCCTTCCTCCCAGACTCAATGTGGTTTCTTCTGTAAATTTTTGCTTATAAGACTTATTTCAGCTATTCTTCAGTTTGATATTCAGGCTGATTGTTTTAAATTTCAGTTGTAATTTCAGTCTGGTCTTGGGAGGAGGTCAATGTATCTTCCACCTACCTCATTGACATTTTGGATCTCCTCTAAATTTAGAATTTTTATTTCAGATTTTTTTCTGCTTCCTGAGGTAAGCCTGTATAGCTATAGATTTTTATAACTGCTTTTGGTAAATCCCACAAATTATGTAATGTTGTGTTTTCATTTTCATTTGTCTTGTAGTTTTTGATTTCCTATTTTATTTCCTCTTTGATCCATTGGTTATTACAAGCATGTTTTTAATCTCTATGTGTTTATTTTTTCCAGTTATTTTCCTGTAGTTGATTTTTATGCCATTGTGGTCATAATATAGGCTTGATATAATTTCAATCTTCTTGAATTTATTGAGGTTTGTTTTGACCTCCTATGTGATCTATCCTGGAAAATATTCCATACGCAGTTGAGAAAAATGTGTAACCTGCAGTTTTTGGGTGAAAAGCTCTCTAAATGTCTATGAAATCTGAACTGGTCTAATGTGGTATTTAAGGCCATCAATTCCTTATTAATTTTCTGTCTGAAGATCTATTCATTGAACTAAGTGGAGTATTATATTCCCCAACTATTATAGTATTATTGTTAATTTCTGCCTTTATGTCTATTAACATTTTTTATGTACTTGGGTATTTCTAGGTGGGGTGCATAGATATTTGCAATTGTTATATACTCTTCTTTGATGGACTCCTTTAAAACTATGTAATGTTCTTCTTTTGTCTCTTTTTACATTCTTTGTTTTGAAGTCCATTTTGTCTGATGAGTATTGCTAACCCAACTTCCTTTTCATTTTTATTTGCATGGAATATCTTTCTCCATCCCTTCACTTTCAGATTGTGTGTCTTTTGATCTGAAGTGTCTCTTATAAGCAGCATATTGATGGGTCATTTTTTAAAAATCCATTCCACCCTGTGTCTTTTGATTGGAGCATTTAATCTATCTACATTTAGGGTAATTGCTATTTATATTTAGGGTAATTGTTCATAGGTATATTCTTGTGTCATTTTGTTAATTTTTTTGGTTGCTTTTGTTGTTCTTCACTGTTTCTTCTTTTCCTTTTTTAAAAGATTTTATTTATTTATTTTTAGAGAGAGGGGAAGGGAAGGAGAAAGAGAGGGAGAGAAACATCAGTGTGTGGTTGTCTCTCACACGCCCCATACTGGGGGCCTGGTCCTCAACCCAGGCATGTGCTCTGATTGGTAATCAAATCTGCAGCCCTTTGGTCCACAGCCTGGCACTCAGTTCACTAAGCCACACCAGCCAGAGCTGAACATCTCTTTACAGTGATTTGTTTCTTCTTTTCTTGATCTCTTTCCTTTTGATTTGTTGGTTTTCATTATTGTATTACTGGATTCTCTTCTGTTCATTTTTATGTATTTTTTGCATGGTTTTTGTTTATGGTTACCATGAAGTTCATTTATATTCATCTATATCTATAGCAGTGTATTTTAAGATGATAGGTATTTAAATGCAATTACTTTCTAAAGCACTAAAATTTTACCCACTCCCCTTTTTATGTTTTTGATATGTTTTATATCTTTTGGTTTAGTACATTTCATGATTACTTATTATAGTTATAGTTAATTTTGCTATTTTAACCTTCCTATTAACTTTTTAAGTGTTTGATTCACTGTAATTTTTGAAGTAATAAAATATTATTTTATCAGCCAGATTTATTCTCCTTTCTTGTATTTTCTTATTTCTGGCTATGGCTCTTTCTTTTCTGCATAATTAAGACCTGTTAACATTTTTTTGTAAGGCTGGTTTATTAGTGGTGAACTCCTTTAGCTTTTGCTTGTCTGGGAAATTCTTTATCACTCCTTTAGTTGGAAATGATAACCTTGCTGGATAAGGTATTCTAAGTTGTATATTCCTCTCTTTTGTACTTTAAATATCTCCTGCCACTCTCTTCTGGCCTGTAAACTTGCTTCTGGGAAATCAGCTAATAGCTTTATGTGTTTTCCCTTGTATGTGACTTGTTTTGTCATTTTTGGTGTCTTTAAGATGGACTATCTTTTGCTATTTCAATTAGAACATGCCTTGGTGTAGTCTCTTTGGGTTCATCTTGTTTGGAACTCTCTTTGCTTCCTGGAGCTGTATGACTGTTTCCTTTCCTAAATTAGGAAAATTTTCAGATATTATTTCTCCAAATAGTCCTTCAGCCCCTTTCTCTCTACTCTTTCTGGAATCCATATAATACAAATATTAGGGCTTTGATTTTGTATCAGAGATCATTAATACTATCCTCATATTTTGAAATTCCTTTTTGGTTTTGATGTTCTGATGTGGTGATTTTCACTATTCTGTCCTCCAGCTTGTTATTCTGTTCTTCTGTACTGTAATATATTTTTTTTATTTCAGCTATTGTAGTCTTCATCTTTAATTGTTTTTCTTTTTACATTTTCTATCTCTTTGTTGAAGTATTCTATGAATTCCTCTATTATATTCTTCAGTTTGTTATGTACCCCTATAACCATTTCTTTGAATTCTTTATCAGGTAAATTACTTATCTCCATTTCATTAGGGTTTATCTCTGCAGTTTTTCCTTCTTCCTTCATTTGGGGTATATTCATCTGTCTCCCCATTTTGTTTGACTTTCTGTGATTATTCCTAGGAATTGGATAGAATAAGCTGTGTCTCCCAGTCTTGAAAGAGTGGTTTCTGTGAAGACTGTGTATTTAATAGTTTTAGCAAGCCAGTTTTTTTTTTTGGGGGGGGGGCAGGTGTGTGTGGTGCCTGGTGCATCACCTGGCCCAAAGAGGTGGGTTCTGTGTGGGGTAGCCTGGTGTATGCTTGCTTTTTGACCTTTTAATCTGGGTGGGAGTACCTGATGCAAACAGGGCTGCTCCATGTGCTCTTTGCATGGCCTTTTTGCTTTAACTGTCTGTGATTTGAGCTGGGTTTAGGTGGGGCTGCTTTGCAATCTTGCATCTTCAGGCTTTACCAGCACTATCTCTTCTGCTATGGGGGTATGCTTGCATGTGTACACCTCAGTACTTTGCTAGTTCTCCTTCCTTTTGAAGTAGTACAGCTCCTGGTGTGCCCAGCATGTTCCTCTCACTCCACAGGAAGACCTGCATGTGTACCCTGTTTCTTAAATTACCCACAATCAGAGCAGGGTCTTGGTGAGCCATTATGCATAGCTGAGTCTCCCTACCCTACTAGCTCTGCCCTTTCTTTGGTTGAGGCAGGTTTTTGTGTCTGTGTACAGCTGTACTTTGGGGATTCTAAACTCTCTCCAGTCAAGGACAGGCAATCCTGTATGGGTGCTTGATCAGAAGCACCCACCATGCACAGGTAAACCCTGCCTTTGTGCCCTGTTGCTTTAATCGACTACAGTCAGTGTAGGGTCTGGGCAGGCAGGGCTGCTCTGAGTGCCTGCCCATCTCTAACCCTTTCTCCAGGCCATGCAGTGTTACTTGAGCATAGCCTACTTTGGTAGTTCTGGACTCTCCCTGGATGAGGCAGGATTCCTGCATGGGCATACAAGGTCTGCCCAGAAAAAGTCCAGCCATTGTCAATATAATGAGAAAGGTTTGCACAACATTCATGTAACCTGACAGCCAAAGGAGAGTCGACTGGAATACAGATGTGTGAGCAATGACAACTTCACTGTACCAATCAATGGGGATGGTTGATTGAGCATGTGTACCATGTGACCATTGCACTCAACATGACTGAGTGAGTAGAACAATAAATCTGCATCAAATTTTGCATTAAGCTGGAACATTCCTTGTGGAAACTGTTTGGATGATTAAGAAGGCTGAAGTTATGGGCAACTGGTGATTGGCAGCTTCACCATGACAATGTGCCTGCTCACACATCATGTCTCATGCATAGTATTTTTGTGAAACATCAACTCACCCCGATGACTCAGCCCCCCTACAGCCCAGATTTGACACCCTGTGACTTCTGATATTTCCCAAAACTAAAATCAGCTTTGAAAGGGAAGAGATTTCAGATTGTTTATGAGATTCAGGAAAATATGATGGGGTAGCTGATGGCAATCGGGAGAACTGTGTGAGGTCCCAAGGTGCCTACAATGAAGGTGAGTGAGGCATCATTGTCCTATGTACAATGTTTCTTGTATCTTTTATCTTCTTCAATAAATGTCTCTATTTTTCATATTAATGTCTGGTTACCTTCTGGACAGCAGCACCCCATTCACTTCACAAAGGACATCCTGGTGTATGGGCATCACAAAGTCCCTCCAACTCTGCACTTTCCTCAAGCTGGGCAGTCCTGCTTAAGCATGTAGTAGTGCCCCACTATTTTCACACTTTCTCTTGACTGAGCAATCTTGTGTGTGGGAACCACAGTGTTATGTTAGTTTTGGATTTTTTTCTAGGAGGGAGAGCCCCATTTGAGTCTCCAGTAGCACTCCGCCTTCTCCACACTTTCTCTGGACAGGGCATCCCTACAGGTGGGGACTGGAGCATTCTGTTGTCTTTGCACTCTCTTCAGACTGGGGAAGGGAGGAGGAGGGGGAGCCACTTGTGTATGCAGACTGGAGAGAGGGAAGCAGCACCCTGCTGGATCAATCTGCTGGTGAAAGGGCCCCTTGTATGCATGCTATGGAACTCTCCCATTTATGTTAGTTTTAGCTCCAGTAGGGGTGACTGGGGATGTGCTACAGTGCTCTACAGGTTGGCCAGAGAACCTGGATGGGGCTTCCACATGCCTTCCAGGTTCAGGAGAAGCATAAACAATGGCACTTACTTGTCCCTCCTGTCATGGGTTGTTCCTTTAGCTCCCAGAGAGCTCTTGTGGTTCCCTGACCTTCTCAATGCTACCACTCTCTCTTGCTTGTTGTGCAGAGGCTGTTCCTTGGGCTCTTAATATTTGCTCTGTGTATAATTGTACATTTGATGTATTCTTATAATGGGGTGAATTCAGAGTCCACCCATACCTCTGTCTTGAACCCACTCCTGGCTTCTTAAAAAACCAAAAACTTTTATTTATTGCTTAGAGAGAGAGGGAGGGAGGGGACAAAAGAGAGATACATTGATTTCTTGTTCCACTTATTTATGAATTCATTGGTTGCATCTCATACATGCCCTGACTAGAGGTGGAACCTGCAACCTTGGTATATCTGGACGAAGCTCTAATCAACTGAGCTATCTGACTAGGGCCTCTAGTCTTCTTCTTTATATCCTTAGTTGTAGGAGTTCTGTTTAGCCATTGTTTAGATGGTTCTCCAGCATGATTGTTCTATAATTTGAAACATCATAATTAAAATGCCAAATTTTAAAGAGAAAGAAAGAATTTTAAAAGCAGCAAAGGAGAAACAGATAGTAACATACAAGGGAGCACTGATAAAGCTGGCAGCTGATTTCTCTATAGAAACACTAAGAGTCAGAGAGGGGAATGGTAAAAAAATAGTCTAAGTAATGAAAAGCAAAGGCCAGAGATGAAGACTGCTTTACCCAGTAAGGCTGTAATTTAAAATGAAAGATGAAATAAGAGTTTCCCAGACAAAAGAACCTCAAAGAATACACATCCACCAAGCCAGCATTGCAAGACATACTAAGGACTGCTTTAAGAAGATGAAAGTGACAGACAAATACCATATGATCTCACCTTGGAACACAATTGACAAAAGAAAAAAGCAAACAAAATATAAGCAGAGACATTGAAATTAAGAACAATCTAACAATAGTCAGAGGGGAATGGGGAGGAGACTGTGGGGAGAAGGGTTTTCAGGAATTACTATAAAGGATACTGGACAAAACCAAGGGGAAGGGTGGAAGAAAGGGCAGGAGATGAGTTTGGCTGGGGTGGGGGCTTGGTAGGCAGAAAATGCAGATAACTGTAATTGAACAACTATAAAGTAATTTATGAAAAAAAGAAGATGAAAGTATATAATGAGAGAGAGAGAGGAACACAGGTACAAAAGGGAAAAATGGCAATGCATAAATACCTTTCAAGTAACATTAAATGTAAATGATTAAACCCTCCAGTCAAAAGACATAGGGTAGTTGAATGGATAAGAAAACATGGCCCACATGTATGCTGTTTCCAAGAGACCCACCTTGTAACAAAACACCTAAACAGACTGAAAATGAAGAGTTGGAAAATAATACTCCAAGTAAATGGACAGGGACAAAAAGCCAGCATACCAATACTTACAAGAGACAAAATAGATGTTTAAAAAAAAAGGCCACAAAAAGAAAAACAGAAAGACATTTCATAATTCTAAAGGGAAGAATCCATCAGGAAGCTATACACATTGAAAACATATATGCACCCAACAAAGGAGCACCCAAATATATACAGAAAATCTTGGAGGTATTCGAAAAAGATATTAACAGCAACACAATTATAGTAGGGGATTTTTAACATCTCATGTCAAAAATGGATAGATCCTCCAAACAAAATATCAACAAGAACATTGTGGCATTGAACTACATGCTAGATCAAAAAGCCTTAACTGATATACACAGAACCTTTCACCCCAAAGAAGCAAAATATACATTCCTTTCAAATGTGCATGGAACATTTTCAAAGATAAACCACATGATGGGACACAAAACAAGCCTCAACAAATTCAAGAAAATTGAAATAATATCAAGCATTTTCTCTGACCACAAGGGACTGAGACTAGAAATCAACCACAAGAAAAAACACAAAAGCACTCAAACACATGGAGATTGAATAACATGCTATTAAATAATGAATGGGTCAAGAATGAGATCAAGGAAGAAATCAAAAAGGTTCTGGAAACAAATGAAAATGAATTCACAACAGTCCAAAACTCAAGGGACACAATGAAGGCACCCGTGAGAGGTATGTTAATAGCAATACAGGCCAACCTGAAAAAGATGGAAAATTTTAAATAAATGACCTCCTGGATTCATTGATACTTAGAATTGTGCTTTTAGTCTCTATGTCATTTAATTCTGCTCTGATCTTGGTTATTTCCTCCCTTCTACTTGCTCTGGGCTGTCTTTGTTGTTGTCCTCAGGTTCTTGTAGGCATAAGGTTAAGTTGTTTGTTTGAAATGTTTCTATCTTTTTTAGAAGGCCTGTATTGCTATGAATTTCCCTCTGAGGACTACCTTCACTGTGCCCCAAAAGTTTTGGGTCATTGTGAGGTCATTTTTGTTTGTTTCCAGGCACTTTTGATTTCTTCTCTAATTTCATTCTTGACCCATTCATTGTTTAATAGCATGCTATTCAATCTCCATGATTTTGAGTGTTTTGGGTTTTCCCCCTTGGGGTTGGTTTCTAGTTTCAGTCCCTTGTGGTTGGAGAAAATGCTTGGTATGATTTCAATTTTCTTGAATTTGTTGGGGCTTGTTTTGTGTTCTATCATGTGATCTATCTTTGAAAATGTTCTATGCACATTTGAAAAGAATGTGTATTTAGTTTCTTTGGGATGAAGGGCTCTCTCTCTATATATATATCAGTTAAGTCCATTTCATCTACAATGTTGATGTTCAATACCACAGTATCTTTGTTGATTTTTTGTTTGGATGATCTGTCCATTTTTGACAGTGGAGTGTTAAAATCCCCTACTATAAATGTGTTGTTGTCAATATCTTTCTTGAAGTCCTGTAAGATTTTCTTGATGTATTTAGGTGCTCCTATGTTGGGTGCATATATATTTACAATGTTTATATCTTCTTGATGGATTCTTCCCTTGAGTATTATGAAGTAACCTTCTGAGTCTCTCTTTATGGCTCTTCTTTTGAAGTCTATTTTGTCTGATATGAGTATTGCTACCCTGGCTTTTTTTTTCTGTCCATTTACTTGGAAAATTTGTTTCCAGCCTTCACTTTTTGTCTGTGTAGGTCTTTTGTCCTGAGGTGGGTCTCTTGTAGGCAGCATATGTGTGGGTCATGCTTTCTTATCCCTTCAGCTATTCTATGTCTTTTGATTGGAGCATTTAATCTATTTACATTTAAGGTTATTATTGATAGGTACTTATTCATTGCCATTTTCATACCTGTGTTTCTCTCTCTCTCTCTCTCCTCCCCCCTTCCTTCCTTTCCCTAAAGCAGTCACTTTAGCATCTCTTGCAGAACTGGTTTGGTAGAGCTGTATTCTTTTAGACTTCTTTTGTCTGGGAAGCTCCTTATTTGGCCTTCTATCTTGATTGAGAGCCATGCTGGGTAAAGTAGTTTTGGTTGCAGGCCTTTGGTTCTCATTAGTTGGAATATTTCTTGCCATTCTCTTCTAGCTTGGAGCATTTCCATTGAGAAGTCAGCTGCTAACCTTATCAGGGCTCCCTTGTATGTTACTTCCTGTTTCTCCCTTGCTGCCCTTAAGATTCTATTTGTCTTGGAATTTTGCCATTTTAATTATGATGTGACTTGAAGTTGGCCTCTTTGGGTTCTTCTTGATTGGGTCTCTCTGTGTTTCCTGGATTTGTGTGACTTTTTCTCTCATCAAATTAGGGAACTTTTCTATCATTACTCTTTTAAATAGGTTTTTCTATCCCTTGCTCTTCTTCTTCTCCTTCTGGTATCCCTATTATATGGATACTATTATGTTTCATATTGTCTTGCATTTCTCTTAATCCCTCTTCATTCTTTCTGAGCCTCTTTTCCTTTTCTTGCTCTTTCTGGGTGTTTTTTTCTTCTTTTTCCTCCAACTTGCTGGTCTGATCTTCTGCTTCATCAGTTCTGCTTTTGATTCCTTCTACTGTGTTCTTCAGTTCAGAAAGTATCTTCTTCATTTCCTCTTGGCCCTTGTTGATAGTTTCTAATTCCTTTTTCATGTTGATATAGTTTGCAGTGAGTTCATCATAGCTTCCCTGTACTTTCTGGTACCTCATTGAGAGCTCATGGATCTTGCTGACAGACATTGATTTGAACTCAATATCTGATAGTTGAGTTGCCTCTGTTTCATTTAGCATTCTTTCTGGTGCTTCCTCCTTTCCTTTCATTTGGGGATTGTTTCATTGTCATCCCATTGTTTGTGAGACTCTTCTTGTTAGCCTCAGCTTCTTCTTTTTTTTTTGATCCAGTGTTGTTCATGTGTCACCTGCCCCCATCCCCATCCCTACCCCATGATGTCTCTATTATTTGGCTTGTTAAAGCCTTTTCTTTTTCTTTTTTATTTTCTTTTTTATTATATTTTATTGATTATGCTATTACAGATGTCCCATTCCCCCCCTTCATTCCCCTCCACCCGTCATATCCCCTCCCATCCACATTCCCCCCTTTAGTTCATGTCCATGTGTCATAAGTTCTTTAGCTTCTACATTTCCCACACTATTCTTGCCCCCCCCCCGTCTATTTTCTACC